>APFE031758920.1:96126-125325 GCA_000404065.3 Pinus taeda | reverse complement strand
GGAGCATTGGTCAAGCCAAAAGGCATAACCAGCCACTCATACAATCCCTGCTTTGTTTTGAAAGCAGTCTTCCATGCATCTTGCTCTGCAACTCTGACCTGATGGTAGCCACTTTGCAAATCCAACTTGGTGAAATAAACAACTTCCTTCAATTGATCTAAAAGATCATCTATGCGAGGAAAGGGATAACGATTTTTTATTGTTATCTTATTCAGTGCTTGGTAGTCAACGCACATTCTCCACGAGCCATCTTTCTTGCTTACCAAAACGAATGGTGACCCACATGGTGATGTGCTAGGCCCGATGAATCCCTTCTCGAGCAACTTCTGCACCTGCTTCTTGATTTTAGCATTCTCTAAAGCAGACAACCTGTACGTCTCAATGTTAGGCAATGGAACATCTTGCTACAAAATAATATCATGTACTATTTCCTTTTTGGGTGGCAGACCTTTAGGTTCCTGAAACAGGACATCATACTCTGAAACAATATTTTCTATATCAACTTGCTGCTGAGCATTATAGCCCTCAAATACATTGGTTTTATCAGGTTTATTTTCCTTTACAACCATTAGTAAGAATTGTTTGCATGAATTTATCATTCTTTTCATCTGCCCAGAATTTATGAGTATAATTATTCTTGAACTTGTGAGATCTTACAAAGTATTCGATTCCATCTTTAACAAGTAGATACTTGTTCTCCACTCTATAGAAAATGGCCTTTCTATCATACAAGTAAGGACTTCCTAAAACAATTCCACATATATCCAAAGGAATTATGTCTAACTCAACCTCATCTACAAATGCTGACACAAAAGAAAACTTGAGTTTTCACTGTCTAGTCACTTGTAGTTTTGCTTTATCATTCAACCATCCTAATGGGTATGGTTTCTTATGAGGTGTAGCTGCTAATCCCAATTTCTTTACAATTGCTTCAGAAATAAAATTTACTTGTGAGCCACTATCAAACAAAGTATCAATCTTTTGATGTTTGGAAATAACTCAAATATGAAAAAGCTCATGTATTTTTCTCTCATGTTCTTCATCAATAATAGTTTGAGTACAATTACTAGTAGATGCTTCAGAATTCTTACCTTTTATACCTGTGGTTGCAATGATTGTTTCATCTCCCGAGTCTAACCCCATATCTTTCTGAATAGCTACAACAATCTTCTTCTTCTTGCCCTTGGACTTCTTAGGTCTCAGCTCTGGATGCAGAATCCAACAATGCTCATTATCATTCCCTTCCTTTTTAAAGTGAGTGCATGAAGCTTTGCTTTTCTGTACAGTGTTAGCATTCCTTGCTTTGCACTTCTACTTTCTTTTCTCCTTGCTCTTGCTTCCAATGGGTTGGGATGGTCCCCAAAACTTCTGGATTTCCATTCTTTCCTCTAGCTTCTAGATGAGTAGCTTATACATATACCTCATCTATACTAGTGGGATTAAACATGAGGATGGTATGCCTCATGTAGCTGTGTAGACCACCAATGTACTTCAAAAGTCTCTGGTGAGTCTAATGAGATCCCTAGAATCAATGCTCTCTTTCTAAATTCTTGAGTATACCCTTGCACACTTTTCCCTTTTAACTGCCGAAGAGTTTGCCAACTCATCATGGCTTGTTGCATGTAGGCCAATGGATAGAACTGCTTCTTGATTGCAGAAACAAAGTCACTTGAGACAGAGATAATCTTCCCATGTCTTTTGATGTCAGCATGGGTTCTGCCTTCCCACCAAACCAACGCAGAGCCTCCTAGGCGTAGGCTTGCCAACTGAATTTTGCTCTTGTCTGAGTTGATGTTCTGCACTCTGCTATACACATCAATTTGTCTAATCCAATTGTCCAACTTTTTAGCATTTAGCTCTCCATCATATATAGGCAAATCAAATTTAACATCTAGCTTAATCAAAGATGCTTTCTTATTATGCACAGGGCTATTAGGAGGTGTGAGAAAGCTTCCCTCTTTCCCTTTTCCTTTTGAGTGGTCATGGGAATGAGACTCATCTTCTTCTTTATCTTGTTTAGAACCTAATGAATCTTCATCCTTATGCTTTCTAAAGTCCCTATACATTTCTTCTATCATAGACTTTATAGCTAGGAAACTCTCCATGAATTAAGGGTCCAGCCCTATAGAACCTTCCTCTGACATTGTCTTCTGAGAATAGACTCTCCCAATTTCAGGATTAGTTTCCACCAACTCTCCTTCTCCTAATTTGAGCTTTGATCTAGTGAGCATTCAACAGCTAAACCAACATAAGCTTGTCTAACCTTACAGCCTAAAGCTTTGATACCACTTGATCTGATAATCACCCTATGAGTGACATCAGTTGAATATTTATTAAACAAAGGTATTAGAGACTTATGTGCTGGTGTGTGTTTTCTGTGTTATTTAAGCAACGGATCGATCAAATTGCCAATACATAGACATTTAAATGGAAAGAAAACAGAGAAATACAGTAAGAAAACACAAAGACACAAGAATTTTAATAAAGAGTTCACCCTATTATCCAGGGCTACATCTCCGGTCCAGCTTTCAGTGGTGGCCTTGTTTTATTGTGTCTTTAAGCAAAGAATTATAATGCAGGGACTCAATGTGAGTTCTCCTGAAGCAGGTTTGCTTGGCAGGGTGGCTCTTGGATTCCCCAAGCCACTGGAGTACACAGACTCTTCTTCTTCCTACCAGCTCTGTGACCTTCTGGTCTACAGTGGAAAGAGCCAAATGTGGTGCTCAGTCCGGACAAATTCCTGTATGGGATGGCTTGATTCTCTCAAGCTCTCTGGTGCTTGATGCTGCCGCTGGTCGACTCAGCCCTCTGTCTCTTTTTGCTTTTGCTTTACTACCTTCTTCTATGGTTTATGTCTCTCAGTGTTCAGTCCTCCTCTCGGGGTTCGCTCTAACTGACTCTCACTCTAACTGTGTATTATGTCCCTGTTCATGGCTTTTAGCCATTCGTTCCAATGCCTTTTCGGTTCCTCTTCTGCCTCTGTCGATTCACCTTCTGCAGCTGCGCTTGGAGTTCCCTGTTCGGTGTCATCATGGACGCTCAGGGAGTGGCCACTTATCCTCCTCTAAACGACGCCAGCTTGCTTCATCGATTCATTTCTTCAGTTACGTCGTGTATGTGTTCTTCCTCCACTGTGGTGGTAAAATAGATTCCAAATCCTTCTAAAACACAGCTCATTCTTTCGTTGATTCTACTTCCCTCCGTCGGGCTTGATCTTAGCCATCCAATCTGGGGCCTCCAGATCTGACGCCATATGCACGTCCCGCGCGGTTGACTTGCTCGACTGATAGCACATGATCAACGACAGTTTTCTCTCACCTCCCCTTGCCATGCATCGATCGATGTATGGGATTGCTCCAATTTCTCTAGAACCACTTACCGTTTAGGGGCACCCCGATCAATACTATCAGTTTTCCAGAGTGCAAGTCCCACCTTTGTACGTTAGCACTTTTTCGCTTTTCACCTGTAGTTCTATACTTCCCCATGCATCTAAGTGCTCAGGCTTCTCCATTTTGGTCCTGTTTGCCGAGCTAAGTGCTAGTCGCGCATCAAAATCCACCTCCTTTTCTCAATTCGGGGCTCCCAGGGGCTACTTTGACCTCCTGCGTAGTCTCCATGGGCCTCGGTCAGTGCACTTTGACCGAGGTCCTCATCATTCCACGCTGGCTACCACTGCCACTAGCTCAGGGTGTTTTTGATCACTGTTTTGGAATTTTTAGAGATTTGTCCCGACTTGATACAGTCATGGTTCTTTGACAGTTCTTTATGGATCCAATTCGGATCACTTTCACTTGATCTTGTAAGTAAACCTTCATTCCATACACCTGCTAGTAACCAGTAGTCTACTTAGGTGAATGAAATGAAGATTGGGGGGCATGTACCTCGATTTGAGTCATTATGTTGGGGGAATGCAAACTTATCTCAAGCATAGTTTATCTTTGTTTCAAACTTGTGTAAAAATGAAACCAAACCCAAGCATAATTTGTTTCTATTTCAAGCTTGTGAAAAAATGAAACCCTCTGTAAGTATACTCAAGCATAGTTTCTCACGTTTCAATCTTGTGTAAAAATGAAACCATTCCCATTTTACATCTCGTGATTTCCATTTTTTTTTTCAGCTGATTTTTTCCAGATGAACCTTCATTTATCCATTCCATCGCCACCATCTCTTTAGCCAATCATTCACTTTCACTTGGTTGTTTTACTTTTTCCTGAGGAACATCTACAGTGAGTGGTCTTATTAGCCAACCTCTTGACTTTTACATGTTTTGAGTAGTTCCATCATCAACGAAAACAATTGCTATCCTTTTATACCACTCATTCCTCCAAGTTGAGTCCTCTTTTAGCACTTTTCAGACTCCAAAAATATGAAAAGATTGAGAACTTGTCTTTTCAAACTCATTAAATTAAATGAAATGACATAGTCTCTGTATACATTTACTCCTTTTTGTTAGGTCGGGATTTACTATTTACAAAAAAGGAACACCTTGGTTGACATGGTCAAGAGGTTCTCTCAAATATTATTTTCTACCTTTTCAGGTTCGAGAGACAAATTACGAAAAGGGACTTGATGGAGTTTTTTTTCGTCTCTTTTTCAAAATATCTAAATATGAAGAAGACATCGAGTTACTCTTCCATCAGACTCGTAAAAATTAAATGATGAAAGACTTGTCACCATGACTAGACCGATTTTTTTCCTTCTTAGGGATCGTAAAACTTACTAGGATGGATTCATTCGAAGAATGAACTTATACGACAAGCATATGTTATCCCCTTCAAGCTTGTGGTTAAAAATAATTGGGGTACTCGCTAGAAATAGTGGGGAGAATTGAAAGTGAAACATCTCTTGTATAGGCGGCATGTCACTCTTGAACATGACACTCATCTGTTTCTCATGTCGGGTTTGGGATATCCTCACTCAATCACTTGTCCTTCCAGGTTTGGGTGATCCATTTTTCCTCTCATTTGACTATTCTACTTCATCGTCATGACCCTTGGTCCTATACTGAGTCAAATGCTAACGCACTCAAGAGTCGTATCACCGATATATTCAAGAGAAGTCCTATTTGCAGTTTACTACCTATACATTGTCTGACTTTTTGCCACAATCCTGGATCATAATCGTTTATTTCACTTTATTCCTTGTTTCATGTCGATGATGAGGGAATCATTATGGCCCTCCTTCGACAGGTCATTTCCTGTCGAATTCAGCTCATTATCCAGGAAGATGACTTAGGAACTCCCTTTCAGTACCTTAGAGTTTGCATGACTTAATGGAAATTTCTTTGCATTCAATGACAAGTTTTCATCATTGGCCTTCGATAAGATGATTCCACGAGTGTTCGACTTCAACTTCATTTTCACATTCACGGATTGTATTGTCGTACCTTGAGAGCCATTGCCATTATTGGTGGTTTCTCTCGTGCCTGTTAATGCTTCACACCATTGGTCAGTAATCAGGTGGTTTTCTATCATGTTCGACTTTGACACGTCCATTCGCATGTTAGAATTCGTACTTTGATTGGGTTGGGATGGAGCACAAGACCCTGAGTTTTGTCTGATATAACTCAAGTTGCGTGGAGTTATGTATTATTCATGATTGTATACATGTTTCCTCTATACGAATGGCTGTGACCATATCGTGGGACCTTATATCTATGATGATGATGATCCTTCTACTTTGGGTGGCTGCTTCCATACCTTGGATATTAGACTTCCAGATGATCCTTTTTATTTGGATGGTTGCACCCATACCGTGGATCTTTTCACATGGTCCTTTCTACCTGGATGGATGCAGCCATACCATGGATTCATGTTTTGATATATATGACAGAGATATCATATATGTATATGTATATGCGTCCTTGATTTGTAGGTCTCCTGACAATGTTTTTTCTTGTCCTTGAAAAATCTTGTAAAGCATCTCAACCATCACTTTTTGTTTTGCCTTCATGCTTTAGGGGGAATCTATCACACAATATTTTGTCACACTTCCTACACTTCCTTGTGTCATACCCTGAAGTTCCCAAAACTTGGCAATTATGGAGTGTACCCATCCTGATATGCAATCCAGATCCTCCTTGAAGAACTAATGAAAAACATGCCTTGAGCCTTCCCTAAAGAAATGAGCTCAAGACCCTATTTTTTGGCTTAGTGCAACTGCAACATTTCCTACTTGTGCTGATGATGAGTTGCACCATACTAGCCTTGCTCTGCTAGCGTAGTTTTTACTTGGATACTTGCGTTGATCCCTAAAAGGCAACTTTTCCCAAAGAGGACAAGAAGCTTCGTGATCTAGAGGCTTCCATAATGATGAGTTGGAGGTTGTTCATTATAGATGTGGTTGAATTCTCCCAATATCGCCATTTGATCTTATCCCTATGAGCTTCCTCCTTGAGATGAGGGCCTTCCCCTATCTTTGGAGAGATCCTAACTCATTCTCCCTGCCTATATATTCATCCTCTTCCATTCCAAAAAGGTTGGTCTCTGATTATTTTCACCCTTAGGCTGAGATAGTGCCCACATGCTATTAACTTTGTCTAGGAGGAGTGCTTGGAGAGCTTGAGCTTGGAATTGGAAATTCACTCAAGGAGGGCTTACTAACATCAAGGCCTAGGTTGTATGATTCCTCTTTTATTCATTAATATACGCAATTGCTGGTTCACTTTCCATAAATGATTGTGTCAATGCATAATTTATCTTAATGCTCCTTGATCTGTTAAGTGGATTACATTCGATTATGCTTGTTGCACTTTTATGCTTTGTTGTGTCTTTGGCCTCTTGTGCAGGTATTCAAAAGATGTGAGCAGTAAGGACTGAGTCTGAGGAGCAAGCAGTTAATATCTTCAACAAAAGAGTGCATTGTAGCATTAGAACGAGGTATGTCTCCTTCCTCTTCTCTCATTTCGATTGTAATTTAGGAAAGTGTCTTGTAGATTGTCTCATTTGTTTCTAGACCCACTTATTGGGCTAGAGGGATTGTCTCTGTCCACAGAGAGGATTTACCTAGAAAACAAACCAAAACAATAATAAAATGGCATGCATGCATATAACCGGGATGCATATAACAACCATTAATCATCATGCTTGCATGCTAAACATATAAACTTGTATGACGATCTACTTTTACCTCGAGGTCTAGTGCTACAACCTCGCTCTAATACCACTCTGTAGCACCTCCTCCCACATTTACCCTCTTTTACAAGCTCTCCAGGGTAAACATGAGTTGAGTGCTACTATAACATGACCCAACCTCCAAGTTCCAATTATGGAAGTGGGGCCTACAAATTGGAACACATATTGACATCCCTATGAGACTACAAACCACTCAAGAGTCTAGCAACCACCCTAGGTGGTCAATCCATGAGTTGGAACTCATTTTCTCTAGATTAAATCCAAAACCGCACCCATAACACAACATCCATGCAGTTGGGAGGATATAATCGCACCCACAAGCCTATCTCCATGTGGTTATGACCCAAATTCCTCAATTCTGTGCCAACAATTATGAGATCTGTGCCACTTTTCTAGGCTAGTCTCAGACCATCACCCATAACTTCCTATTACTTTCCAGAAACATAACTAACATGATAACAATGCTAACCATTCAAATCTTGAGCAAGATCTTGACCTAGACATGCCTAATGCATGTTACTCATTTCTACTAAACATATGATGAACATAAAAGCTGCAGGTCATAAATGTATATCTGATCATAAAATTCTAAACTTCATTTGAGAAACACCAAGAAGGATATATTCCCTCTCAAGCTAGGTGCAACAACACTTGTTAGCCCGTGCATTCATCAACCATTCAATAACTTATCAAACCATGATCAAGAGACATAAATAGATCACATCATGGAACCATGCATATAACCAACATATAACCAAAATAAAAAGCTTGCAAGTCAAACATAAGATCGACATGATAATCAGTACATGTGATCACAAATCATAATAGGGAAAATAACTTATATTAACATATGCAAAAGGAAACCAAGTCAGGGACTTCCATGTACCACCCGCCCATAGATCAGGCTGAACTAAATGCCTTTTTCAGCTAATCATCCCTATGTGATATTCCAAACATGAATGTGGGATCATATGGGTTAAACCAAAATAGAACCAACCAGGGCTTCCAGAGGCCAAACCACCTTAACCCTCAACCACAGTGATTTCACCTAATCGGTCCAAAAATCAATAATACCAAACCAGATTGGCCTCTTCCCAAGTTTTCCAGGGCTTCAGGGACTACTATCTCAACCCACAACCTCCAGGCAAGTTGTTATAGGGCTCTAGAGAACTACCATCTCAACCCACAAGCTCCAGGGAACCCAAGTTGTTGAAGGGCTCCAGAGATTCCATCCCAACCCACAATGACTAGGGAACCTAAGAACCAATCAAATATCCAGATAGAGAACCCACTACATCATGGATATCTAGGAAATGGAAAGGCAAGGATGAAACCACTACCAATCCAGGAAAATCCCATGCCAACGACAACGAACATAAACAATAAACCAATGCATGCACCATGTGTTCGAATCCCAATATGCTAAATATCACATGCACATCATTACTTGCAATCCAAAACTAATTTATGTCCTTGTTGTTGTCCAAACTTCCTCTTTCACTCCCTTGTTTTCCATTGCTTGTTCTCTCTCCTTTGCTAAATTGATCAAAAGCTGAGCAAAAGTTGACAATTGTTTCTTAGGTGCCTTTTTATCATTGATGTCTAATCTCTTACTTTCCTTTTTCTTTCATTTTCCTTCATTTTATCTTTGATTTCCCTTGCATGCATATTTGTGTCTCTTCATCTCCGTTTTCTCCCATTTTCCTTTATTTCCTTAATTAAATGCCAATTATTGCCTCTTTGTTGTTGCCAATTTCCATAGACATTAATAAATCACAAGTGATGCCTACTATAATGTTTACCCACCATTCAACTTGGAATACATGTCCCATGACCTTGGTCTTATTTTATTTACATGGAAAATCAACCAAGGGTTGTTACAACATATATTCTCACCAAGCCCTTAGTGAAGGGAAAGTTTGTGCTCTATAGGGATAGGTTGGGGGTGGTCAAGAATTCATTCCTTGCTAAGAGGAAGTGTTGATTTTGTAGCTTTAAAAGGTATTTTGCATAAAATAATGTCTCACATGTAAGAGAAGAAGTTTTCTTAGGTGGTTGTTTGAGAGGAACAACTAATACTATTTAGACTCGAAACGTCGACCATATAAAAAATGAGCACTGTGGAAAATCCGAACTCTTCTCAAAAACTAATACTATCTCTTTCGTAAGTCTAACTTAGGAAAAACACATTAATTATAATTGATTAATGTTGGTTAATTGAGCAAATTTATAAGGATAAATATTTAATTATTTAAGTGACATAGATCTAAACTCATCCATTGATCTAAGTGGGTTAGGATTTAATCCTAGCCATATTTCTCTTTAGATATTGAGGGTTGGGGGTTTTTCTCAAATTGAAATTATAAAAGGAGCCTAAGGGGGAGGATGAAGACACATTCATTTGGAGAGATTCCATTAGAATTGTGAGAGCTAATTACAGGGTTGAGAGGCTGAAGGCATAGGAAAAGTGTTGCAAAAGTTTCCTAAAGCACAAGGAAAATGATTAGCTACATGTGGGAGGCTGAGTAGGGTGTTTTGGAACATGTGGGAGAAGGAGATTATTGTTGCTAGATTTTTTTTGAACATTTCCAAGATTATTTTGTTGTAATTCTTGTATTTATAAGGGAAATTTCCTTGGTAAGAGAGCCCCTAATTTTTTAGATAATATGAAGGAGAATTTGTTTGGGGAAATTTCATTGTGTTTTTGTGATTAATTTTTTGCAAAATTCTGCTACTAATTTCCTGACTTAAAGTACCCAAGTATTTATGTTTTATAGTTTTCAAATTTTATTTTACAAAAATATTATTTGTTGAGTTAAAGTAATTTTCGAGGATAAAATAACCACAAGAAACTTAAATCTAAACCTGGTACATGTATATTAACATGATAATATCAAATGGATGGCTATAATATACCTTGGGGGATAATATAGGGTACAGAGGGATGTACCCAAGGGAATAATGTGATGTAATAATATAATAACTAAATGTTCCATAGTCAATGAATGAAATGGTTAGCCCACATTATGCAAGGGACCACAAGTAGTTAGGGAATAATGTGATAATCCTATTATTTTAGATGTACGATATTGGGAGACCCATGATAATTACCCATGATATTGTATGTATGAATCCTATATATAGGCTAGAGACTTTCCATTGAGGATGTCGAGTATTGTTTTGTATTGACATACATTAGCTTGTGGAGTGATCTCCTTCATTCAGACTCTGATTCAACCATTTTTTTTTGAAATTGGGTGATTTTTTAAGAGGAGCTCATATCTACAATTATTTTCTTGAAATTATACACAAAAATCTGCAAAAATTGACTTGAGAGTTGCTGTCCACAAATTTCTATTAGAAATTTTTTACAAAACAACTGATTTTAAATCAATGATATCTCCTCCGTCTAGGCTCCAATTCAGACATTTTTTTTTTGAAATGGGGTATTTTTTCGCAAGGAATTCATATCTACATTTTTTTTTTGAATATTTAACACCAAAATTTTCAGATCTGATTCACAAACTCGCCACCACTCATTATTTTCCCCAAAATTAACACAAGAGATTGCTATAATAGAAATATATCTTTATCATGATATGTATAAAACCATTGAGGTAGGGTAACACCATAAAATCACTCCTTAAGGAGAATACTCCACAAGCCATATGCTTGTCAATACAACAATACTTGACATCTTCAATGGAGAGTCTTTAGTGTTGAAATATGTAACTAGGTTTAATCTTCATAGTGACATATGTAATCATGATTTTATGTATTTGATGTAATGAGAAAAATAAATGTATTATCGTTATTCTTTAGGCATGTGTTTCATGCTTAAGGGAAATTTATTTTTAGGTAAAGAACCCATTGAGTGCTTCTAAGGCTTGTCATTGAGTTTACAAGTCAAATGAGTGAATGTCATGTATGAAAGACCCTTTTGGGCATGTTTCATATTGAACAGAAAAAAATATTTGTGTCAAAATAGATTCAAAATACCCTCTAAGACCTTGTCATAAAGTCAACCTACACAAGTGGAAAATTCATCCTAAAGGAAGCAATGTGTACCACTCAAAAGCCTAAAAGAAGGAACTCAACCTCATTCACACACTCACTCAAGCAAGTTTGATCTCCTCAAGAAAGAAGCTGGAAAAGGACGAAAAGGAGAAGAAAAGTACATCAAAGTTTTGGGCTTCTCTCTCTCTCTCTCTCTTGTGTTATGGTTTCTATAGTTGCTAGGCAAGTTGAAGTGTTGTTGGGCAAGTCGAAGTGTTGCTAGGAAAGTGGAAGTGCTCCTAGGAAAAGTCAAAGTGTTGATGGGGAAGTCAAAGTGCTACTGGGCAAGTTAAAGTGTTGCTGGGGAAGTCAAAGTGATACTAGGGAAGTCAAAGTGTCAGGAATAAACTATTGGGTCGAAGTTTGAGAAGAATTCACTAATTAGATTGAAGTTCCAGAAGAATTTACTGGGTAGGTCGAAGTTGCAAAAGTATTTGTTGGGCAGGTTGAAGTTGTTGAATAATTTGCTGGGCAAGTCGAAGTTACAAAAGAATCTGTTGGGAGGTCAAAATTGTAGAAGTTGTTGGAGGGAAAGCTTGTCAAGGAAGAAAGGTTTGACTTGGTCTTGAAGGGGCTTGGTCAAGGTCATAGGTCTTGGAATTTTCCAATTGAAGATTCTATAAGAAGAGCAGAATTATTGTAGGTTTTCCTCTTAGTTGGAGAGGTTTTTGCCCTGGATGATTGCCTATACCTTGTGTCCTTTGTCTTATTGTTCTTTATGGTTTGGTAGTTGTTTGATGAAGATAATACTAATGATAATCAAGTGAAAGAAGAAGTTAATCAAATTAAGTAAAAATAAATCAAAATCAATTATCGACGTAAGATAAATCACCTAATATACCTGACCCTATATTTCTCAACATGGTATCAGAGCTAAGGTGACAAGACAAGGAAAGGAATATTAAAGAAGGACACTTAGGAGCCGAAGCACTAGAATATCATCAAGTGCATCAATAATCAAGAAGGACCATTCATCTCAAGAATCATCACATCTAAAAGGAAGAATACCTCAAAACCATAGATCATCCAAAGAAAGGTTCTACACTTTAAGCATTCTTGGGAAGCTTACAGTCTTCAAAGAAAAGAAGACCTAAGGGACCCATCATCCACTTAATCAAAGAAATACACTACATTTCAAGTATCTTGGGAAGGTCACCACACTCTACACTATTATCCAAGGAGGCAAGAAGAAGCATTATCATCATTATCAAGGAATCTAGGTGATCTCCCTCTATTTGAGCAAAGGATCACTTTTGGAAGAAGACATCTTCATCAACAAGACATATTCTATTACTAACATCATCATTAAAATCAAGAAGGCATCAAGTTTAAGATATTTTCATAAAGGAGTATCTTCACAAATAAATATATTCAATTTATGATTGAATTTGCTATCAAAATGACTTCATTTTGCAAGGAAAACAACAGATTAGTTGGCTCATCAAACTTTCTTGCATGGAAGAAGAGGACGAATTTGATCCTCATAGAAAATAAAGTCGTTGAACATGTTAAGGGTTCAATAACTAAGCCTCTAAAGGAATAAGCTCAAGCTCTAGCCAAATATATGAAAAGGGAAATAAGGGCTCAAAGGATTCTTATAGAATCCATCAAAGATCCCCTCATTCCATATGTAGTGAAGTTGGAGACATCAAAATAGATATATGACAAGTTAGTAAAATTGTTCTTCGTGAGTACCGTTGGAGAAGTGATATCTTTGAGAAACAAGCTATACAAAATGAAGATCTCAAAGGAAGACGAAATAACCTCATACTTTATGAGGGTGTCAAAAATACGAGACCAACTACAAGAGTTGTAGGAAATAATGATTGATAAGAAATGACCACTATGGTACTCAATTCACTACCCGATGTGTTAGTGTCAGTCTTTCCAACCTTCCTCTAGTGATCAAATATGCTCTTACGAAGTGGTTTCAGAGTGTTAAGGTCAAATTTTGTCATTTCAAAAAATTTTCAAGCAAAATTTGGTCACTAGGCATTAGGTCTAGGGTTTGCTTTAACTCCTTCTAAATTTGCCCAAATACCAATCTATGTCACTATTCAGCTGAGTCTATCATCATTCATAGGGTTGTCATTATCACGTCAGTGTCTAATGAGTCATTTTACATCTTTTTCATGCTTCAGTTGTGCCTTGGCAAGTTCATTTCCCTCTCCTAGGGTTTTGAAGCCAATTTCTCTTGGACGGTCAAATCATCAGCAAAACTTGTATCCAGATGCTCATACACCTTCCCCTATCCTTAAAGTACCTTATAAAACACTTCCCATCCCTTAGATCCGCCAAATTTCTCATTTTTCCACAAACCCTAGTTTCTTGCTACAACCTAACAATTTTCTAGGTTGGGCCTGTGTTTTTCCCTTTTGGACCCTTTCCCTTCACTAAATCTCTAAGATTCCACTTTCCCCTGCTCCCCAACATCCCTCCCCACTCCCAAAAATTTCCCCAATAATTTAGAAGCCCCCTATCCCCTTCATTTCGCTCCATTTTGACAAAACCCTTGTTCCACACATCGAGATAAGTTTCACTAAAATGATGTTTCTGAGCAATCAAAGATGATTTTTTGAAAACTGAGAGAGGTTTTTGTCCACAACATGCTAAGAAATAAAAAAATCATTCACTTTTTTCACAGGTGTCATGGTTTTAAAGAAATGTCAAAAATACCGGCGAGAACGATGGTGCTCCAAGGTTGGTTGGCCAAAGCACAAAAACGAAGGAAAACGCCCGATCCACTCCAAATTTTGGCCAAAGCCTCTTTGAATGAGCATGGTACTTGATTGGGGACTCCCAGCCCAAATTTCAAGAAATTTGGAGAAAATTTTGTCATTTGTGAATTTTTTGGAAATTTACAGGTTTTGGCTTCTCAACGGGTCTCACCCCCGGTGAGACCCTTTGTCATCGTAGCTCCGTTTTGCAAAAAATCAGAATTTTTGGATTTTTCATGTAAAGTTACATATTCCTATGGAAGGATTTGAGTTTTTATGGAGTTCTGGGCCTCCAAAAGGTCAAAATACATGAAAATTTTGACTTTCTGCTCCTTTTCTGAGTTGCAGAAGCAGTGTTGGGAGAATTGAGTTTTGACTGGAAAAATGATCTCCAAATTCAAAAATTATGGTTGAGTTGGAAATTAGACTCGCATACCTTTCCAACGAGCTATCCTACACCCAATTCTGATACCAGGAAGGCCTCCAAATAGAGCTCCAAAGTGCGAGACCCGTTGAGAAAAGGGGCGCGACCCGTTGAGGAAATGTTGCCAGATTTGACCAGTTCAGCCCAGAAATTCCAGTTTTGACCTTTTTCGAATTTCTGAGGTTAATGATGATCTTAATGGATGTAATTGTGACACTTTTTGGATACTTTTATTCTTGTTTAACTCTTCTAGAAGAATTTCTCATGTAAAGGGTAAAAATTGAATGTATGAACTGGTTTCCAAGTTTATAGAGGCAAGTTGTTTTGACTGCCTATTTTGTAGTGCTTAGTTTAGAAGTTGTTCAAACTGCTCCTAGGATAGTGAGCTCGACCCCTAGAGGCAATGGAAGAGGTTGGATTGCCTATATTATGTATTTTCTTAATCATTTTCAAGGGTTGGAGGTTGGACTCTTGAGAGAGCAGTAGCTCATTGTATTATCTCTTGTATCTCAGCAATTTTTGGCAAGGAAGACCAGGGTTTTGCAGTCATCTTTGGGATTCTTGTGGACTCATGTGTTGATGGTGTGTTTCTCAGTCTTGTAAGCTTTTTTATGTGATTCATTTCCTTCTATACTTCTGCACATTAAACAAATGAAGTGATAAAGTAAGAATTCATGCTTGCCATGCTCTGCTTTTAAGTTTGTTTAATTTTGATGTTTTCTACTGTTTAAAGAGAATTCAAATTCATTGTTTGCTCTCTTTAGCCTTCTCTCTTTCATTCCTGACCATTCACTTCAGTCAAAGACATCAGCACGGCCTCCTACCTCGCCCCAAAGACTCCCCTGCAGAAACTGTGTCCCTTCCCCGCAGCCAAATTTGCCCTCTCCTCAACTTGCTACCAAAAACCCAAAAACCCCCAAAATCAAATTCTTTTATCAGTTTACTAGCCTAATATCAGTGTTACTTTGTTGGTCATCTCCCTAATTGAAAATTTTCCAAGAGAGACTGGAGAGAGCCTTCTCCTGCCCCGTAGGGCTAGCTACGAGGCTGAATGGTTTGATGTAGCTTTGATATTTGCCTTTCTCAGCCTGAGGTGACGCTAACACGATGAATAGGGAAACTTCATATCAAGCATCTATTGAAAGAGGGAAGCCACCCCATTTAGTGAACTCTGGTCCGTATATTAAATTGAATAAACCACGTTAAAAGCAACAAGTGATGTAGGACCAAACAAACAAGTTCAAGCATTCTGCCATGGCTAAGAGAAAAGGAAAGTTTAGGAAGTTTGGTCCTCAAAAGAAGAAGAAGAATATGTCAAAGATCCAATGTTATGGTTGTCAAGAATATGGGCATTACAAAAGATATTGTCCAAAATTTAAGAAAGACAATAAAATGAAAGAAAGAAATGAAGCTCATATCAATGAAGAAGTGGAAGAACTTGATGAGAAGAAATCCAAAGGGATAGATCTTCACTATTAGGGTTTCTCCAATGCATAGCTAGGAGAAGTAAGAGGTGAAAAGACCTCCACCATGGAAGTAAAGATGAGAAGCATTATGAAAAGATGCATCTTAATAGAATATGTCATCATATTAGAAGCATACCATTGAACTAAGAGCTCATGACAACATCAGATAAATTTGAGAAGGATAGTTGAAGTAGAAGTCTACATATATGTAGAAATCATCACATAAAGGAAGTAGTTCGTGGTGACCTCATTGAAAGCATGTGTAGTGCATATTGTTGAAAGAGAGTCATCTAGCATGACAGAAGGAATTCATCATACATCATCATTGTGAGAAAGGAGTTTTTCCATATGAGGATAATCTAGATCCCTTGTTTGAATCTTCATTAGAAGGTTCACCTCTACTTGGAAGAAGCAAGTGTCCCGCTAATCATTCCACCTTGTGTGGGATACATTGTTTAGAAGGATGATGGTAGGGTGACAAAGGAGTTCAATAGGACAAGTTTATTGAAGTACTCTCAATCAAGAAAAGGAAGATGTCGAAGGAAGTCTATATGACCAAAAGGAGGAAGGATGTATTTATTTATTTAATAAATTAAGTTATGTCATCATATAGTTGCAGATAGCATGAGAAAATGCTCTATCTCATGAAAGGAAATATCTTCCTATGAAAAATGCATGAAAGCCAGGTTCACATATTGATAAGAAGAAATCAACATAATATGTACTCATATGGAAGATGATGTTCTTGACAATCATGGTGAAGGAACTTTGTCAATAAGTTCATGGGGAAGAAATATGTGAAGGAAGGAAGAATATATAGTAAATGTTGCTATTATGGTCTCATAAGATAAGGAATAAACATTTGATGAAGAATCTCATGTAATATCTCCATGAAGAAGGTACGGATACCTTGATAAGATTTGTAAAATAGGGAAGAACATTGACACATGAAGCCTTGGTGATGTGTTTATGAATGTGCATGATGTTGCAGGCAAGCGAGATGTGATGATGAAAGGCCATATCAAAAGGTAACTTTGATTTGATGTTCATTTCTGATTTTTAAACAACATATGGATGGGTTGATACAGGGCTACCAGAAATAAATTTGTAGATGTCACATGAATTGGAAGAGGTATGAGTAGGATGAAAGATCCTAAAGGAAACATGACTTGGAAGAGGTGGTTGTATGAAGAAAATACGGATGTGGACTATAAGATCACTTTCTGATGAAGAAAGGATGTCATGAATGACATGGTTCATGAAGGAAAGTGATGGATGGTTGATTCCCTATAAAGAAAATATGAAAGATCCATAATGGTGAAGAAAATGAAATCCATGACATTGAAAGAAGGAGACCCAAAGGATCTAATAGTCCCATAATCTCCCCCAAAGAGAAGAAAGTTGCTCGAAACAAGTCCTTGGATAAGAGGGAGCTTGGATACATTCATTTTATAGGAATGGGTATATACCCCCTAATTGAGAGGGAGATAAGCACATCATTATTGTCTTCACTTCGGGAAAAAAGAATGGAGGATTGGGTAAGCATCTAGCATCAAATACTCTTTGAGGATGAGGTAGGGAATCCAAGATAAGAGCATTCATATAGGACAAATATTCTTTGAGGATTGGGAATCCAAGATAAAAATAGTCTTGGAAGGACATACTCTGTGAACACCCAGGTGGGGTATGTACCTTGAGAGACAATGATGATGGTGTCTATAAGTCATTGGTCTTGCCAACATTGTGCTCTCGTCTTGTAGAGAGATAGAGTTGTTAGTCAAGGCCTTGCTATGTGACAACACTGTATGATATGATGATAAACAGATGGGTTACCAATCTGACTCTTCTTATGAGAATTATTCAGATTGAGAATGTCCAAGTACTATGTATGGATTATCGATACCTACCTAGTTAAGAGGGAGTGTTGAAATATGTAACTAGGTTTGGTCTTCATAATGACATATGTAATCATGATTTTATGTATTTGATGTAATGAGAAAAATAAATCTATTATTGTGATTCTTGAGGCATGGGTTTCATGCTTAAGGGAAATTTATTTTTAGGTCAAGCACCCATTGAGTGATTCTAGGGCTTGTCATTGAGTCTAAAAGTCAGAGTCATTTTCATGTATGAAAGACCCATTTTTGAATTTTACATATTGAAAAGAAAAAATATTTGAGTCAAAATAGAGTCAAATTACCCTCCAAGAACTTTTCATCAAGTTGGCCTAAAGAAATCAATGTGTACCCCTCAAAAGCCTATAAATAAGAAGGAACTCAAGCTCATTAGCACACTCACTGAAGCAAGTTTGATCCCCTCAAGATAGAAGCTGTAAAAGGATGGAAAAGGAGAAGAAAAGAAATCGAAGTTTTGGGCCTCTTTCTCTCTCTCTCTCTCTCTCTCTCTCTCTCTTGTGTTAGGGTTTCTATAGTTGTTGGTGAAGTCAAAGTGTTGCTGGGCAGGTCAAAGTGTTGTTAGGAAAAGTTGAAGTGTTTTTGGGGAAGTAAAAGTGTTGTTGGGAAAGTCAAAGTGTTGTTGGGGAAGTCAAAGTGCTACTGGGCAAGTCAAAGTGCTAGGAATAAACCACTGGGTTGAATTTCTAGAAGAATTTGTTGATCAAATCGAAGTTCCAGAAGAATTTACTGGGCAGGTTGAAGTTCTAGAAGAATTTGTTAGGCAAGGAAAAGTTGCAGAAGAATTTGCTGGGAAGGTCAAATTTGTAGAAGGATATGCTTTGAGGTTGAAATTGCAGATGTTGCTGGAAGGAAAGATCATCAAGGAAGAAAGCTTTGACTTGGTCTTGGAGGGTCTTAGTCAAGGGTCATAGGTATTGGAATTTGTTAATTGAAGATTCTATACAAAGAGAAGAATTCTTATGGGTTTTCCTCTTAGTTGGAGAGGTTTTTGCCATGACTGATCACCTATATCTTGTGTCCTCTGTCTTATTGTTCTTTATGGTTTGGTAGTTGTTTGATGAAGAGAATACTATTGATAATCAAGTGAAAGAATAAGCTAATCAAGTTAAGTAAAAATACATCGCAAGCAATTATTAAAGTAAGAGAATCACCTAATCCAACTACCCCTAGATTTCTCAACATCTAGCCTCTATATAGGCTTTATAAATACAATACCATGGGTAATTACCACAGGTCTCTCAATACCATGCATATAATACAATTTTCTTATCACATTATTCCCTAACTACTTGTGGTCACTTGCATAATGCAGGTTAACCACTTTATTTGTTGAATATCCCATTTATTTATTATATTATTACATAACATTATTACATTGGGTACCTCCCTATGTATCCCATATTATCCCCCCTTTGTATACTACAAAGGCCACAAATTGCTTTGGAGGAATTGTATGAGTAATTTCTTATAGACTATTTTTCTAAGAATGCTTTTCTTAACATAAGCTGATATTATATAAATGGTAAGTGGTTAAAACAACTTAAGTTAGCACATAAGAAAATAAGGAAAGAAAATTGATTAATCATAGAAATATAATTCATGGTGTGGAGATGTTCAAAATTATAACTACAAACCATAGTGGTGCAATGGCCTTTGATGTCTAACAAATAGAACAATTGAGAAAAGGTAAAATTAAGAGGGAATTTTTTTACTCTTTTTCTTTGATTGAAGTTCCTCTTCCCCTTTGAGATGATATACATTTTTTATATGGAGTGGTCAATCCATTCATATGATAAAAAATGCAATGAGTAGGGATATTCCCACACAATATTACCAACATGTAGGTCACATTAGGGCATGTTTATTTCTAATATATTGGATAGAGTTTCCAATAGTAAAATGTATCTCCAATAGTTTTGAAGGGCAGGTGAAGGCTTATTATGTGGAGCACTCTCCATGAGCTAAGAAGAAGAGCTAAAGGTTTGAGGTTGATTTTATATTTGAATGCACTATTATTCACTAACGTACACTATGCAAGGCATAATTACAAGGCCTGACCAATTAGTAAAGGGAACATCTCCTTCAACAAATCACAATAAAATATGATGCATAAGGGATGGAAAATTACGAAGAGTTGTTTACCAGTTGTTGTATCATTGATCTGTTGTTTTTCCATCACATTCTTCTCTCGTTCTGCGATTTAGTCTTAATGTTAGTCCTAAAACAGAGCTTCCATCAAGCTAAATAGTAAAGAGAATAATGTGATGTTAAGTATGGAAGCAAGTCTCACTTTAGGTTTGTAAAAGGAAAGGTATAGAATAACACATACCTGTTGGTAGAAGAAAAAACACTTACAGAAAAAATGCACATAAGAACAAAAATATCGATCAAAGATCACATTTTATTAATTACAATAATGATACATTGCACTCTCATTTCCACCAATACTAATACATGAGGCATCTTAATATAACATTGAGGTGACCATAACAATATTTCCAATATGGATAATTGGTTCAACCATATTCATAACAATATCCTCCATATCTCCATGAATACCTCCATAAATATCTTAGCTAATTTTATGTGATATCCATCCCTAAATTCTCTCAATGTCCTCATATTGATCATAGGTAGACTTCTAGAATAAGTCTACTTTAATTATCAATAATTTCATCATAATATGAATCATTTCTCCCTACTCCCCCTTAATGAATGCTTATGATTCAATGTATATGTCTTGCGTCGTCTTCATCTTTAGTCTCCTACACTTTTGCATAATATTCAATCTTCTTTTATCTTCATATGTATCTTCAATTGTCGTCTTTCTATATCAATATGTGCTACATCATTCTTTGATAATTCTAGATCTTGAGTCAATCATATGAATTGAATCATATTAATATTAGGGATTTTTTTAGCTCACCCTTAACCTTCCCATGGGTTTTCTAGTGATAACCCTTAAACCATTACATCATACTTTGAGTCAACCTCAAAGTGTTTTGACTTACCACGAAAGAATCACTATGTCAAGTGGTTTCAACTGACCACACACACACACACATACAAAGTTGTTTTTGGTTTACCACAAACCATTATAAAAATACTCATGATTCATTTGACTCAAGAAATGACTTGATAAACTAACAATTATTTCCTTAATGAAAAATAGCCTTTGGAGGACTAACTAACTCATGAACTTTATATGGGAGATATTGTTTTATGTTTGACGACTTAACCTTGTAAAATATTTTCAAGATAAATGTAATTTTTTTCCATCTAAGCACATCTATCCAAATACATTTCACTTGTATATGAGGGTATTCTATTTTTCTATTCCAACACTTGTGATGATCATGACTTATAAGACTACAAACACTATAGGGATGCAAACTCCAACATTTAGCTCATACATGTCCTTTTCTACCACAATGAATGCAAAGTTGTTCTTGCTTTTCTTGGCTATGTATCATATTATTTATACAACTATCCCCACGCATTGTAAAAATACACAATGCGTAACACCCTTGAAAAGTAATATTTGGGCAATTTTTTGTGTCTGTCTTTAGTAATTTTTAGCACATGGTTTTGTAGTTTTAGTTAAGGAACTATGATTGTATTCTAATATTGATCTAGACTTATGCAACAGCACAAAAAAATACATAAATACACATATACATAGAGATGCAACAGAAATAAAACTTCATTTCATTAATATCAAAGAACTGAAACATACTTACATACAAAAATGTAAATAAACTAGCTTGGGCGATGGTAGTTTATCTCTAAGAAGAGATGTGGCGGCTACATGCCTCTGAATTGTGTTAAAATGAGGCACAAAGGCCTATTTATTATTTAGAAACAATGGAGAACCCTAAACATCGAAAAATATAACCCTAGGAGATGAAGCGCCAAAACGATGGGCCCAGTTTGGGTAAAGTGGTACATCAACTTCGTGGGGTCATAACTTTGGCATACGATCTTCGTTTGACGTGCACAATACCTCATTAGAAATATCTATCTGAGGAATACAAATTTTGACTATTAACAAAATTAAATGACTAGTGCTTTCCTATTTTCCCCAAAAATGTCTTTTGGGGCCTCAAAACGACTCCAGAAGTTCAGGACCCAAAAAACTTCCAAAAATAGTAAATTGTGCTACAATTAAGGAAATTGGAAAACTGAAAGAAACACTGGTGGGGGTCCAAGTGGAATAGGTGGGTGGACACCAATATCTACTTGGATTAGTCCCCCCCCCTAGGAAGCAATGGTTCCCATTATGTTGAGTGCCTCAATGAGATTGAGAAACTTCTGCTGAACTTGGTCCCCGGTGAACCAGTTGCCTTGGTGCATGTGTCGGCTAGCTTTGACAACCTAATAGAGTTGTATATGCTGTTGGCTAGTATTCTTGATTTGTGTGTCCATGATCCAATCAGTTGTGGCCTGTTCCATGCAGTTTGGGTTTAACTCTATTGGTGTGAGTTGTTTTACAATGTTTGATGTGTCCAATAATGGTGGAAAGTATGGTCGAAGACAATCCACATTGAACATTGGGTGTAGGCCAAGGAATGGTGGAATGCTGAGCTCGAAATAATTTTCCCCTACAGACTTAATGATGGTGTAAGGCCCATATCAGAGCGGGCAAAGCTTGTGGTGGGGCCCAGCGAGGCACTCCTCTGCAAATGTAACCAAATTTTTTTGCCCACCTGGAACTTGTGTGGAACCTGATGCTGATCATGGCGCTGATTGTACTTATCATTGGCTCTATCCAATATGTCATGTACCTACTGGTGAATGTGATAAATGAACTCAATGAAGTCATTAGCCTTGTTAGCTTCAGATTAGACATGACCCAAATTTGTCGGAGTAGTTGCAAAAGGTATGACCACATCAATGGGACATAGTGGTTGGAATCCCAATCCCACCTGAAAAGGGTTGTGGCCAATTGAGTTATGGAGATATTTTTTGTAGATGTGCTAGACATAGGGGAGGCTTTCATGCCATGTGCATGGATGCTTTGAGTTGTACATGCACAGAATGTGCACAATCATCCTGTTGACGACCTCTGTTTGGTCATCAGTTTGGGGGTGGAAAGTCGTGGACTTAGTGAGCGTGGTATCCATCATCGACCAGATACTTGACCAAAATTTACTTAGGAACCTGCTGTCCTGATATGAGATAATGGACAATGGGATTAAAAAATCTACCCACACCCATTCAAAGAAGATATTAGCAGTGGCTTTTGCTGTTATACTCCTCTTGTAGGCTGCTAGAATGTCCATCTTAGAGAATTTACTGATGACCACAAAAACACAATCATTTCCATGCTTAGTAGAAGGAATGCATAACATGTAATCCATGGAGATGGATTCCTAAGGTTGAATAGGAGTAGGAAAAGGAGTATATATGCTTTTCTTCTTTATGGTCAGTTTGGAAATGGCGCAGACAGTGAGGATTTGATGTACTTCCCAACATCCTATCAGAGCTTCGGCCAATAAAAATACTTCTGAAACACTACCACTATTTTCTCTACCCTAAAATGTCAAGCGAACCTACTGTAGTGTGCCTCCCAAATCATCTTGGCACGCTCACTTGAAGAAACACAGAGGTGTCCCCGGTGGCATAACAATGCATCCTGGAGTTGAAAATTTGGAACTTGCTTGCCTTCTAGGAGTGTCTGGTATATGTTGCCGAATTCTAGATTTATCTTGTAAATATGTAACCACCCCATAGTCTCGTGCCCACAAGAGTTGAGCACAGTGGTCAGCGCCATGACCGACGGTCAGCTGAGGCAGTTTACAACATTGTTGGGGCTTCCCTTATTGTACTTGATGTTCAAATGGAACTGTTGCAAGTATGTGGACCATTTCTAATGGCGATCTTTCTACAACTTCCCTTGTGTCTGTATGAATTACAAGGTTCAGTGGTCTGTGTGGATGATCATTTCCTTTCCTAGAATGTAATGCTTCCATTGTTAGTAGACCCACACAATGGAATACATCTCTTTGTCATAGGTGGGATACTTTTAGACTGTTTTTAAAAGTGTCTCGCTGTGATATGCCACTGAATGCCCATGCTGAGTAAGAACCACACAATAGCATAGTTGGAGGCATATGTATTGATCTCAAATGGTTGCTATAGGTTGGGTAATGTGAGCATTGGTGCAAAGAAGGGGCGATGCTTCAAATCAGAAAATTCCTTCTGTTGGGATTCAAACAAAAGGATTTTTTCTTTCGCTCCTCCCTTGGTGACTTGACTCAAGGGCTAAGTGATATGAGAGAACTCCAATACAAACCTGCGATAGAAGTTGGCAAGGCCCAGAAAGTTGCAGAGCTCTATTAGAGTGGTTGGGGCTAGCCAATCCCAAATGACTTGTATCTTGGCAGGGTCCACATGCACACCCCGCTCATCAATAATGTACCCCAGATATTGAACTTGGGTCATACCAAAAGTGCATTTCTCCAAATTGGCACACAACTTGCGTTACAACAGGGTTTGGATGACCTGTCGAATATGATGGAGGTGCTCTTCCTAACTCTGGATGAAGATCAGAATGTCATCCAAATACACCACCATGAATGAGTTGGTGAAGGGTCACAAGATGTCATCCATTAGCCTCATGAAGGTTGTGGGGGCATTATAAACCCGAAAGGCATGACCGACCATTCGAAAAGTCCCTCCTTGGATTTGGAGGAAGTCTTCGCACATGAGAGGGTTCGATTGGTACCTGGTGATAACCAGACTTCAATCAATCTAGCTGAAATATTTGCCCCCCTTAAAGCTGGTCCAGAAGGTCATCAATCCATGGGATTGGATACTTGTTCTGGACAATGATCTTGTTCAACACTTGATAGTCAATGCAAAGTCTCTAAGTCCCATCCTTCTTCTACACCAACACGATCGGGCTCCCATAGGGTGATGAAATTGGCTTGATGTTCCCTTTCTACAAAAACTCCTGAATCTGCCTCTTGATTTCATCGTTCTCCAAAATAGAGCATTGATAGATTGGTCCATTGGGTAGTGGCGCGCTCAAGGTCAGATAGATGGAGTGCTTGCTCTGATAGTATAGAGGTACCCTCGTGGGTGAGGTGAAGATGTCCCTGTACTCCTCCACAACCTTATCCATTTGCTACTGCCATGTGGAGGAGCCCTGTTTAGAGGTAGTGTATAGAATCTTCTTCTTTCCCTGAGGGAGAATCGTAAGGAAAACAAATTTCCTGATTTGGGAAATGATCTTATTGCATTTCTTTCCAGTTATCAAATAAATGGTGGTAGGTGGTGCTACCTCTGGTATCCTATACAACTTATCACCCAAAATAATAATAAAAATGTGAGGCCTAGAATCATACACAACATGCCGCTTCCACAAGTATGGTTGGCCTAATAATACATCAAAAACTTCAAGATGAGCTACATCGCACATTACCTCATTCATGAAGGGTTTGATGCTGCAGGGAAGGCGAAACCATTGACTGACGCGGAGATATCGCCATTGGTGAAGCCACTTGATGGTGTATGACTGTAGGTGTTGTGTGGTCAGTAGGCCCAACCACTTCATGACCTCTTTTGAAAGGAGGTTCTTTTGGCTCCTGTAATTGACAATGAACTGCAACAGGGAACCCTTCACCCACATCTGTGAGTGGAAGAGCCACTCCCCCTCCATTGGATCTTCTGGCTCATCCTTCTGGATCTTGGTGGTGGCAACGGTGGAACTCAGATCCATGTCGATAATCTGCTTCCCTTTGTCATTTTTTGACTCAGAATTAGAACATGCATATAATTCAGAAGCCTTCAGCTTGATCACCAATGACAACTTGGCTTGGCACCCACTTGTGTTGTGAGTGGGGCTCTTATGGAACTCACACCATTTCCTTGTGTCCTTCTTTGTCTTTGTGTTGTTTTTCTTTACTTGTGGCTTCAACGGGTTGTCCTAGGTCACCCCGCTTTGGCTTTGTCCTTTTTTCTGTGACTTGGGGGTGCCTTTCCCTTGCTTTAGATTCACAAATCCAAAGTCTTTCTTCTTTTGTTTAAATTTCTTCTCGATATTGACAGCGTATTGATAGGAGGCACCAAGCGAGGAGATGTCTAGGAACTCCATCTCATCTTAGATGTACTTGTGTTGACAGCCGCGGTACTTGAGTACCAAATGCTGCTCAGAATCCTTGATACCCAACTTCGTGTGAAGGGTATGGAAAACATTTGTGAACTCTGACACATCATGGTCCCTTCCTTGTCGTAGCATGGTCCACTTTATGTATTTATCTTCATAGCTCCCGATAGGGTAATATTGTTCCTTGATGGTGTCTTGTAAAGAATTCCAAGTGGGTGCAATTGAAAATATTGAGGATTCCCTCTCGTCCTTTTGTTCACAATAGGTTTCCCACCAATCCTTGACATGTGGGGTGACCTTGATAAATGAAAAAGTAATATTTTCCCAATTGGAAAAGTCATGAACTGAAAAATATCCTTCCAACAAATTTAACGATCTATCTATGGCGTTTGCATCTATTTGGACTTCAATGGGAATATCAAAGTTAACTTGTACCTTAACTTATCCATCATCTCGTTCCTCTGTCACTCGAGGGATTCGTCGAGCAACATTTTGAAAGGATCTCTTGACCCATCATCTTTCTTTTCTTACACCATGGGAGGTTGTCGGGGTTCATGAGGCTAGTCTTGCAAAGGTTCAACCAGTTCGATCCGTAACTCCTTATACCTTGACCTCATTAGGGACATGCAAAGAAAAATAGAGAAAGAGCATACTGCTCTAATACCACTAATCCAAACTTTTACGGGAACACAAAAAAATATATAAATACACATATACATAGAGATGCAACAGAAATAAAAATGAATTTCATTAATATCAAAGAACTAAAATATGCTTACATACATAAACGAAAATAAACTAGATCGGGTGATGGTAGCTTAACTCTGAGAAGAGGTGGGGTGGCTACATGCCTCTGAACTGTGTTACAATGAGGCTAAAAGGCCTATTTCTTATTGAGAAACAATGGAAAACCCTAAACATCCAAAGACCTAACCCTAGGAGATGAAGCACCAAAACTATGGGCCCCATTTGGGTAAATTGGTACATCAACTTCCCAGGGTTGTAACTTTGGCATATGATCTCCGTTTGACGCACACGATATATTGTTAGAAAGATCTATCCAAGGACTACAAATTTCAATTGCAAACATGAGCCATTGACTCATGATTGCTAATGTTCTCCAAAAAACGTCATTTAGGGCCTCAAAACAGCTCCAAAAGTTCATGACTTGAAAAACTGCCAAAAATAGTAAATTGGGCTACAATTAAGGAAACTGAAAAACTAAAAGAAACAATGGTGGCAGTCCAAGTGGAATAGGTGGGTGGCCACCAATATCCACCTGGATCAAATATAGGGTAAATATATTGGTGGTTCATGAATGCCATACGATATAGATTGTATCGTAATATTGTACAAAATAATATACATTGAAAAAGAATCTTGTTGGTTTTCTTGATTTTGGGTTACCAAGATAAAACATTTGTTTTAATGTTTGCGTTTTCCATTGCATATTTTTTTTTGATTAATAATCTATTTACAATAATAATTTTTATAGGGTTAAAACCTACATTTGGTATCATAGTAGTTTTGGCTTTAAGGGGATGCCTTTATGGCTAAAGGGTTTGTCTCAGGCCTATGGTAGACCATATTATAGTGGGAGATTTGTAGAAGCGATTCTTGTGGTTAAAGGAAATGGAAAGCCATTTAAAGATGGAGATTGTGAAATTCAATGGGAAGAAATTTGACCTATGGAAGATCAAAATGAAATATTTGTTGGTGGACATAAATTATCATATTGTTATCGATAAGGGTTCTACACCTACGAGGATGTGAGCAGAAGACTAGACAATATGCCTTTTTCTCTCGGATATGGTATTACTAAACATTTCAGGGGAAGCTACATCAAAGGATTTGTGGGACAAATTGGGGGCTTTTTATCAATCTAAGTCCCTAGTGATCAAATTGTTCGTGCAAAAGAATATGTATAACCCGAGGAAGAAGGATGGAGACTGATAAGTAACAGAGCATCTGAATGCCTTCAATATTGTGGTAATTCAACTATTATCTATTGATATTAAGATTTCAAATGAAGATAAGTGCATCATTTTTTTATATTCTCTACTAGACTTGTGGGATAATATGCTTGTTTACATAGGTAGTAATACAACTACTTTAAAGTTTGATGAAATAGTTTCATCCTTTTTATTAGAAGAGATGAAACATAAAAACATGGAAAAACAAAATGGAGATGCCTTGTTTGTAAGAGGAAGATCAAAAAATAGAAATAAAAATTACTCCTCGAGTGGGAGATATAAATCTAGAGGAACATCTAAATATCCAGGGAAGTTCATAAAGATATGTCGAAGTTGTGGAAAATAAGGGCATTATAAGAAATACCGTAGATCTAAAATTCCTGAGAAAGGGATGGGATCTGAAGATGCTCCAAAAAAAGAAAAATCCTCCTCAGATGAAGGAGGGGATGTGTGATTGTCTTCTTCAAGTACACATATAAATAATGAGTTATGGTTGGTCGACTCAAGTGCATCGTTTCATATGAATCTTCAATAGGAGTGGTTTTGCAAGTATGAAAGATTCAATGGTGGTGATGTCTTCTTAGGAGGTGAATCAACAACCAAAATCATATGAGGATGAAAAATTAAGTTGAATCTCATGGGTGGAAGGATTAGAACACTTGGTATTCTGCACATCCAAAGATTAGCCAAAAATTTGATTTATGTAAGAAAGATGAGTGATGCAAATATAAGGGAGTTTGGATTGGAACTTTGTATAAGTTATTGGGAAGCACTCTTAGTGATGGGTGAAATGGTTTCATTGTTTTGGAGAGTGGAGTAGAAGAAGGAAAAACTTATACAACTTGAGGAGAAAAGACTATGTTGTGGCATGACAGATAGGAGAGAAGGGCCTTGGAGTACTACACAATAATTATAGGGTAGAAGGTATGTCTATTTTCTCTCTATATTTTGCCTTATATAAACATTGTTTATATGGGGAGCATAATAAAGCAAGATTCTCCTATGATTCTACGATATCAGAGGAAATATTACAATTGGTGCACAATGTTGTGTTTGGACCTGTGCTAGTTCCATCACTGAGTAAATCTGTGTACTATGTCTCATTTATAGATGAATTCTTGAGGAATACTATTATCAGGAAATCTAGTGTCTATGCAAAGTTGCTACTCCCACTAAGACAGGTAGCTATCTTAGAAACAAACAGATTAAAGTTACTTTCGTTTTCCTTTATGAGAAGTAGATAGAAGAGGAGCAAAGAAGACCAACCTTGATCTTTCGCTTGGTTCTCTGCTTGTTCCTTCTCCCCTTTAACAGATCTTTGCCTCTCCTCCCTTGACCACTCCACTTCAAAGAGTACCTGTAAAGTCAAAGCAACATAATACCTTCAAAGTGCAGAGATCTACA
>APFE031758920.1:71434-90243 GCA_000404065.3 Pinus taeda | reverse complement strand
GCGTGATGTAGATATACAATTCCTAAAATGCAATCTAAGATGATAAACAATCGTTTAATCTTCTTTTTGCAATGAAAATCCTAGCTACTAAGGAAAGAGAAATGAGATTTTTTCAACATAGAGCAGAGAACACACACTAGATGCACTGTCCTAAATCAAACCAAAAAGCAGTCTAAATGCAAATGCACATGCATGTATTTGTTTTCGCTTTCTTAATGTGCAAATGACAAAAAGAATGCTAAGTACAAATTTGAATCGTTTCAAGAGACAGTACTAACGATTTTCTTTTCAAAAAATGAAAGGAAGATAATGACGAAACTTTGCGATTTTGAATTGAAAATTGATTTCGACACTTGAAAAACTATTAATTCAAATAAAATACAAGAGTAACAGTGTAATCGACCATCAAAAACAATAGGATTCTTTTCTTTGACTGAAAACGACACTTGTGACACTTCCAAATCAAAAGACGACAACTTGATTACGCTACTTCTTTGTAAAGGAGAACCGTAAATGGCGAACAATACATAAAAACATTTACAGTTCTTTGTACTATGGAGGATGAATGATGCAAAGGAAGGGAGTTTCTACAGTGGTATACTGATCACAGACAACAAAACTCCTGAATAACACTGAAGAGAGTGAACAAAAACCAAAATATGGAAGCATAAGAGGTCTTATCTGATCATCACACCTGTAACATAGGGAAAGAGCAATGCATCTCACCTACTGCACATGGGAGGTGTGATGCATCAGAATTCCCAAGAGGAGAAGGTGCGATGGTCTAGGGTCGGGACTTCAACTGGGTTCTTGGTCACAATTTGCAGCTTAGTTCAGGGATTTAAACCGAGCAAATGATAGTCAGTAATTGCAAATCACAGGGGCTGATCTAATGAGGCTACTTGAGCCACCAGCAAGGCAATTAGGATGCTTGCAAATCAATTGTTCAGTTTATAAACAAAACCCAGACATAGACTGAAGCAACATTGATCTACTTTGCACTTGCATAACAAATGCAATTCGAAGGCTAGCTGGCTTGACTTTAGGCTTCGTCTGTAAGTTTATAAAGCAAACAAATATAGACAAGTAAACAAGCTACTCGCTCCCCAGCGGAGTCGCCATTTTGTTATAGGGAAATCTAGTGTCTATGCAGAGCTGCTAGTCCCACTAAGATGGGTAGCTATCTTAGAAACAAATAGATTAAAGTTATTTTCATTTTCCTTTACGAGAAGTAGATAGGAGAGGAGAAAAGAATACCAACCTCGATCTTTTGCTTGGTTCTCTGCTTGTTCCTTCTAGCCTTTGACAGATCTTTGCCGCTCCTCCCTTGATCACTCCGCTTCAAAGAGTACCTGTAAAGTCAAAGCAGCATAATACCTTCAAAGTGTAGAGATCTACAGTCATAAACAATATAGGACCAGATATATATTGACCACATACATGCATATATTAGCAAACATACAAGAATTTGGAGGAAAACTTGAATAGCTTTATTGAGATAGAGATTAGAAGAGAGGATTACAACCCATTGATTTGACCCAACGTCATCTCCCAGCATGAAAGCCCTTCTTCACCTCATGAAAAGCTTAGATCACCCAACACTATGATATTCCACTAGGAAACCAACATTTCTTCCTTACAAGATACAAGATTCTAGCCTCTGGATCTCTGGGATGAAGGATCCATATATAGATGATTGCAAGGGGGGTGAGTTAGCTTCTGGGATTTTGATTAGTGTATTCTCTCTGATAGTCCTTGATTCCACTTGGAGATTTATGATCTCTTACTCATCCCTGGGCGAATTCAGAGAGGCAAGTGTCACAGGAGAAGTTTCTGGAAGATTCCATGATCATCCACCATGCAAACTGTCTCTGCCATTTGTCTACTCTCGCTCATCGCACCCTACAAAAGGGATTTTCAGTATGCATTGCACTTTTTGCACTGAGCAGGTGAGATGCATCGTACCCTCTGCACTGAGCAGTCTGTATGGTCCAGTTTTGACCAGTTCTGAGAAATTTTCTGTGGAGAACTTCTGGGAGATGATGTAAACAGCTGACCGTATGAAACAAAATTTTTAGGGACTCAGAAGCCTTTAGTTTATGGACATATCTGATTGGGGTTGCAGTGCCCAAATATGTCTATAACAAATACATGGATTTATTTCCAGAGGAATGAATTTGAAGTCTTTGAAAAGTTCAAAGAGTTTAAGGCTCTTATGGAAAATCATATAGAGAAGAAACTTAAGGTGTTAAGGATAAACAGTGGTGGAGAATTATATGGGAATGAATTCAAAGAATTCTATAAGAAGTGTGGTATAACAAGGTAGAATATTACTCCATATAAACCTAAGAAAAATGGAGTTGCAAAAAGGATGAACATGTCATTGATGGAGAAAGAAAGAAGCATGCTTGGTGGTGTCAAGTTAGGACAAGAATTTTGGGCAAAGGTAGTCGGCCCTATGTGTTATCTCATAAATATATCACCCTCATTAGCATTGGATGAAAATACTCCACATGAGCTATGTATTGGTAAGAAACCTTATGTTAAACATCTTAGGGTATTTAGCTATGATGCTTAAGCACAAATTCCAACAGAGAATAGGAGTAAGATGGATAAGAAAGCTTAAAGTGTATCTTTGTTGGATATAAAGATGGTATGAAAGGTTACAAGATTTGGAAACTAGGAACTAAGAATGTTGTGTATAGTCAGGATGTGGTATTTAAAGAAGTTAAAGATGTTGTCAAACATGAAGTCCTACCAAGGGAGAAAAAACCATAAAATATAGAGCTTGAATTGAAGGATGATGAATCTGTCTCTATGAAATAATAGGCATAAGAATAAGAATAACCACAAACTTCAACAGCAAGGAGAAAGGTTTTAGAAATAAGGCAACAAAAAAGGTATACTCCACCCGATTTCCATTCAAATTTCACTTTGTTTATTATTGATGATGATCCTAAAATTGTTAGGGAGGTAGTGGATTCAAAAGATAAAAAATTTGGAAAAAGGCCACAGGTGAAGAAATGGAAACCTTAGACAGGAATGAGGCTTGGGATCTAGTGGAATTTCTAGCTGGGAAGAATGCCCTTTGGTAGCAAATGGATGTTTAAGAATAAGTTGAATTGTGACGCCCTCCTTCCACATCTACCAGAGTAACTGACCAACTAGGGTAAACATGTGATGAGAAGTTACTATGATATGATTTGAATCCATATGCATTAGTTAAGGAAGTGCAACTGATGGAAAAACACCATACATACCTTCTACATCAGCAACAAAACTCCCAGGAGCATCCCAACTACTCAGGTAAACAGCCCCTGGGTCCCTCTGATTTTTTAGACCATTAAACCCCTAAGAGCTCCCTTGATATGGACAAGCATGTGTTCAAGAGGATCCAAAAGCTCCCACAACATGGGTATTCATGCATATAGGGACTTTTATCCTCAGACCCATGCCTGCAACTCTAGAATTTGTGCCACTTTTTTAGGCCCAGAGCCTAGGTCACTGTCCAGAACTCAATGATAGGTTCATAAATGAATTATCACAATGGAAAAATTATACATCTAGAAAAACATTGAAAATGACTAGACTGGACCCCTACTAGGCATGGTAGGCATTTAGTCAAACATGTCACAAATTTGTAATCTACAGGTTTAAACAACTTATCTGAGCATAAGGATCTCATACTTATCTAAGATTCGCTATGAGGCATTGTTTCCTTATCACATTAGTTGCATTATCATCTACTAGGCCATAGATACATTGTTCATTCATTTACAAGTAAAAACATGATGAGAGCCATACATAGTCAATGTCATAATACATGTGCATAACCAACATACTAACAATAGAAATACCAAGGAAACAACATCCATATGATACACATATAAAACAATATAATACTCATGAAAACAAGGAGAAATAACCTCATATTATTGATGCAAAGGAAAAATAGGTTTGGGACTTCCAAGAACCACTCGACCATAGACATGGTTGAGCCAAATATATCTTCAGCAAGTCACCTCTGTGCCATATTCCAAGCATGAATGTGGGATCTCACAAACCACATCAATCAAAACCATCAAGGGCTTCCAGAGTCCAAACCACCTCAACCCATCAAATAATGATTCCACCTCATGGTCAAACATCACAAACCATCACCAGATTGGTCTCTACCTAAGCCTTCCAGGGCTCCAGAGTGTTTGTTCCAACCAAGGATTCCAGGACTAGTAACTCAACCCACAACTTTCTTTGGGCTTCTAGAGTGTTTGTTCAACCAGGGCTTCCAGGACTAGTAACTCAACCCACCAAGGGCTTCCAGAGTGGTTTTCCAACTAAGTCTTACAAGACTAGTAACTCAACCCAAGCTATTATAAGGCTTTCAGAGCGTTTGTCCAACCAGGGCTTCCAATAACTAGTAACTCAACCTAAGCTAAAGGAAACATGAGAACCAACCATAAAAACAAAGAAATGAACCCACAACACCATGGATATCCAGGAAATGACAAGGCTAGTAAAATCCACTGTCAATACAGGTAATCCTCCATGCCAATGACATATCATGACCAGTAAACAACATGCATATTCCATGCATGCCAAAACTAGTGATGAAAACATACATGCAACTTGATACTTGCAAGAAAAACCCACTGTAGCTATTGGTCCCAATGTCCTCTTGAGATTTTATGCTCTTCCTTTTCCTTCTTTCTCCAAAATTCCAAGTATGCCACACTCTCCAAGAGTGCTCCAAGAAAACTCTAAGTGTCCAAGAGTATGAGAGAGAGAGAATAGAGAGAGAGCTCCAAAAATGAACTGACAAAAGTTTGTGAATTGATCCTCATAAGCCTTTTTATTAATGAGGCCTCTATTTTCTTCATTTTCCATTATTTTCCTTCATTTTCCTCCTTACATGCAGCCTGTGACCTTTCACCTCCCTTTTCTCCTAATTTCCATTATTTTCGTAAATAAATGTGCCAGAATTCCATTTTTTCCTTTCCAAATATTTTTCCATTGCCTTTGCCAATTTCCTTAGCCATTAATCGATCATCAGTGATCCCCATCACTATGCTTTTGCCCAACATTTAGCTTGCAATGAGTGTCCAATCAACTGTGGTTATTATTTTTCCTTTATTAACTTTTATTACATGGAATTTTCACGAGGGTTGTTACAAACCCTCCCCCTTGGGGAAACACCGTCCTCGGTGTTCAACAACACCTAAAACCTACAAGGCTATTGTAAGCAAAACATACAACCCATGGAGCTTTATAACTCAACTCGTTACAATATTTACAATGATCATCCTACTGAGAAGCAAACCAACATGATAATATATCAAGTATAACATCATAATGACATGACACCCATACCGCTTATTGGAGCTTTATAACATAGCTCATGGCAGTATTTACATCCATATACATATGTACGTATACCAAACATCACCAAAACATGTATCAAAACATATACCAAAACATTCACTCAACTAGCGAATAAAGAAGGATAGATAACCCGCATTTGATCCGCCATCTCCCATGTAGCTTCATCGGGCCCAAATTTATTCCATTACACTTTAATCTGCTCGATTTCTCGGTTCTGGAGCATGGAATATTTATTTGCAAAATACACTGCAATTTCGACTGAAATTTTCCTTTTGGCTCCACCTGCAATAAAGACTAGTTAATCAAATGATGGTCTTTCACAGGAAAACATGGAAAACATCATGGAATTTCAATGAAACATGGCAAAAATCGTGGAATTTCACTGCCGGAGGCAGTGCAAGTTGATAGGCTACTGGCGCAATCCTCTCAATAATCCTGAAAGGTCCACAAAATTGGGGTGTGAGCTTGGCACATGACCCGACCCGCAAAGAGATCTTCTTTGGTTTGAAGCGCAAGTACACCTGTTCCCCAACCTGGAACTCCTTGAACAAGCTATTTTGATATGCATAACTCTTCTTCCTATCTTGTGTTGCTTTCAAATTCTTCTTGATTACCTACATTTCCCACTCCATTTATGCCAACATTTCCGGCCCAATCAACATCCTGTTCACCGGATCGCTCCAACAGATGGGAGTATTGCAACGCTGCCCATACAATTCCTTAAACGGACTCATCCTCAAGGATTCATGATACCCATTGTTATAAGCGAACTCTACTAGTGGAAGGTACTCTTCCTACTCTTGCTACTGATACATCACATACATCCTCAACATGTCCTCCAATATCATATTGACCATCTCTATCTGCCTATCTATCTATGGATGATAAGCTATACTGAAGGCCAACTCTGTGCACAAACTTGCAAATAACTCCTTCCAAAACTTCGAAGTGAACTTCACATCCCTGTATGACACAATCTTCTTCAAAAATCTAGGCAATCTGACTACATCCCTAATGAAGACTTGTGCTACATCACTCGCTGAGAATTTAGACTTCACTGGAATAAAGTGTGTTACCTTTGTCAACCTGTCCACCACTACCATGATGGAATCACGTTGTCTCATTGTCCTGGATAAAACTGTGATAAAGTCCATGGAAATGACCTCCCATTTCCACTCTGGAATCAAAATGGACTATAGCAGTCCACCTGGATGCTTACTCTCTTCCTTTACCTGCTCACAATCCAAGCACCTAGCCACAAACTCTGCTACGTCTCTCTTCAAATTCAGCCAATAATAGAATTTCTTCACTGCTGTCAGTGCCTTTTAATAACCTGGGTGACCTTAATATGGTTTCACATGAAACTCCCTCAAGATCACCTTCTTGAGCTCATTTCTATCTGACACATATATACTATCCCTAAATCTAACCAATCCATCTATCATGAGAAGATCGTCCACATCCTATGCACCTGCATCTGTACCTATACCTGTACCACTACCTGTAAATGTACATGTACCACTACCTGTACCACCATATGTACATGTACATGTACAACTACCTGTACCTATACCTATACCACTACCTGTACCTATGCTTTGTTGCAATCTGTGCATAATCTCCATATACCTGTTATCTTGCTGACCTGCCTACAAGATCCTATCCTATAACTCTATCCAATAGGAGCTCATAACTATTATGTGATTTACCTGTATCCACCTATTAAGAGAATCTAACATCCTTTCTCTTTACCTTTGATATACATGATCTCAAAATTGAACTCACTGATTGCAACCAACCACCACACCTGCCTGCCATTCAGATTTGGTTGGTCAAATAGATACTACAACCCACTATGATCACTCATCGATACAAAAATCCTGCCAAGAAGATAGTGCCTCCACATCTTCAATGCATGTATGATCGCTGCCAACTCAAGATCATGTGTCGAGTAATTCTTCTCGTGCTCGTTCAATTTTCATGAATCATAGCATACCACCTGTGCATCTTGCATAAGGACTCCACCAAGTCCTCTGTTGCAAGCATATGTACATACTACAAACTCTTTGTCCGAATTTGCAATCTTTAACACTGGTGCATGTGTCAATAACTGTTTGAGCTACTCAAAACTGGCTGCACACTCCTCTGTCTAGTCAAACTTCTTATCTTTCCTCTGCAATGATGTGATAGGATAAGCAATTTGCAAGAAGTTGCTGATGAGCCTCTTGTAATAACCTACTAACCCCACGAAAGATCTCATGCCATCCACATTCCCGGGAGCTGCCCATTCCATGATAACCCTTACCTTTTCTGGGTCTAATGCTATGCCATCCTTGGGAACCACATGTCCCAAGTAGTGTACCTCAGTTTGAAAGAAACTATACTTGATTAGCTTAGCATACAATTGATTCTCTCTCAACAATCTCAAAACTGCTGCTAAATGCTCATAATGCTCTTCTTTATTTTTTGTATATACCAATATATCATCAATGAACACAATAAAAAACTTGTCCAAATAGGATGCAACACACTATTTATCAAGCACATAAAATTAGTTGGAGCATTAGTTAAAACAAATGGAACTACAACAAACTCATAATGCCCATACCTGGTTTGGAAAGTTGTCTTGTAGATGTCCTCTTCTTTAATGTGTGCCTGATGATATCCAGATCTCAAATCAATCTTCACGAACATTGTTTCTCCCTTTAACTGATAGAACAAGCCATAAATCCTTGGTAAAGAATACCTCTTCTTGATGGTCACTTTGTTCAACTGCTTGTAGTCAATTCATAGCATGAGAGTACCATCTTTCTTCTTCACAAACAATACCAGTGCGCCCCATGGTGATACACTTGGCCTAACATATCCCTTGTCTAACATTTCCTTCAACTGCAGATTCAAATTTACCAACTCAGGTGTACTCATCCTGCAAGGTTCTTTGATGCTGGAGTTGCCCCTGACACCAACTCAATAGAAAAGTCTACTTCCCTGTGAGGTGGCAACTCTGAAATCTCTGCAACAAATACATCCTGAAACTACTATAGAACTGGGTATCTTCTCAAAACATTTGCATCCTAAACTTCCTTACCTTTGTCACTAGAAATGTGCACTACAAATAACACACACCCTTTCCTATAAGCACACTTGGCCTGCATATATGTCACCATTCTAAATGATGTTGCTTTGTTCTTACCACGCAAAGCTATTTATTTCCCATTGTCACCCAAGCACTCAATGGATTTGTCATAACAATCCACCTTGATTCTATGAAGGTACAACCAATCCATACCCAACGACATGATGTATGATCCCAACTATAATGCATTCAAATGTGATGAGGTGGCATACCATTCAAGTCTAATGTACAAGATGTTACCCAATGATGAACCAACTTCTTTGTACATGTAGCCATCGGCACTAACCAAGATTATGCATGCACTTCTTTATTCAAACCACACTTATCCACCAGGTCAGGATCAACATAGCTATAATTAGATCCAGGGTCAATCAAAATAGAAACAACTTGATCACAAATCTTATTGTCCATCTCAATGATAGATGCCTGATGGTCTGCTTGTCTGTTATCTAGCGCTACATAGATCCTAGTAATACTCTGCCCAACATCTCCCACTGTTTGTGCCTCTTGAGCACTATAGATTTGAGGTCTACCACCTTGATGTTGTGGTCAATATCTCCTACGATGTTGTCCTCCACAAGTCCAAGACTGCAAAGGCTTCCAATCTTCATCCTTAGTCTACTCCTCACATTGAAGTCCTTGTCCCTTGTCAGATGCATTGAACTTAAATGGCACTGCATTCTATTTATTAATTGTACCCTGAGGTCTTTCTCTCTTCTTGTCCCATTTTCCTTTGTTCCTTGCATCACCTTTCCATTTCGTCTTAGTCTCAAATCTATGCTTTGATTGCTCATAGAAATGCTTTAGCTTTTTAGATGGCCTCCTCCAATGATCTTGGCTCATTGAACTCAATCTTGTCATTGAATGTAATCGATAACCCACTAGTGAATCTCTAAATCTTGGCCTTATCCTCCTTGAGGTAAGGCACATACCTCAGTAGCTCCAATAACTTGCTAGTGTACTCCTCATTTATCATTAATCCCATATTTAGCTCATAGAATTCTTTTGCCCTGCCATCAAAGTATCTTTTGGATAGGTGCTTCTTCTTGAATAGTCTCTCGAACTCATTACAAGTCAAGTCCTCCTCATGAATACCTTTGACAATATTCACATCTTCCGACAAAATATCTATTTCTCCTTTGAGATTGAATGTAGCTATTCTGACTTTCATGTTCTCTGAGTAATCATGTAACTTGAAGAACTTCCTCATACCAAGAAACTATTCCTCTGCATCCTGTGACTTCTTCATCTCTCCATCAAATTTAGGTGGCTTTTCTTTCTTAAACTCGTTCGAAAAATATCCCCTGTCACTCCACTTGTAAGGATGATAACGATGTTGATCATCATGCCTGTCAGAACCAGAACTAGAATAGTACATGCGTCCATCACCTCTCCTATTTGGAGTATCCAAGGACTTGCCTTCTATGATCGTGTCATCTCTATCTGACCTATACCCACCAGGAGACCTATTTCCGTATGCCCCATTAGTTTTTTCCTTCTGCTTATGACTGATCCGAAGTGGTCCCTGTCGCTACAAGTCTGACAAACTTTGAAGTATCACTGCATTTACCTCAACTTGTTTCTCTTGTACCTGTATGATTATGTCATTGTCTGCCTTACAACTCCTTATTTCTACCTTTAAGCTTCAAAATGTGTCTGCCAAATCAAAGGAGTGCCCAACACCATGCTGCTCATCTGATCCATAGGGAGAGTCTTGGGAATTGCAGTCTACCATCTTGCTAGTCATCTTTGATATTCTTCCTGCAAGGTATATCATGTCAGCTAAATTAAATCACAATAAACCAACATACTTTAGCATAATTCGGGAAGGATACCTCATCTGCAAGATCAACAAATCAACGTAACACATGTATAACATAATCATGATAATATATAGAAATATAACACATAAGCATATAGCCATATAACCATCATTCTAGCTAGATTCCAGTCATTAATGCATAACCATATCAACTACACATACCATGACCTCATGCATGACAACAACCACCACATCGCAGTACACTTGACCACATGTGAATACTAACGAGCATTAGAAATGCATAATCAACCATACACACATGACGACACACTCCACAAAAACACCATCAACTTCCCATGGCGACTTGACTGCAACCATAACCCATACCATACAAATTCCACAAGCACATGGCATCACAACAAAAGAAATACATATGAAATCGACATGAATGCATGGCCAACACACAACCCATCCAGTTTGAGGGGTGAACCATGCTCTGATACCACTTTGTAACACCCTCCTCCCACATCTACATAAGTAATCGACCAACTGGGGTAAACATGTGATGATAAGTTACTATGATATGATTCAACTCCCTATGGTTAGTTAAGGAAGTGGAATCGATGGAAACAAACCATACAAACTTTCCACATCAACAACAAAAATCCTAGGAGCCATCCCAACCACTTAGGTAACCATCCATTGGGTCCCACTGAGTTTCTAGACCATATCCTGAGACGCTTCCTTGATATGGACAATCATGCATCCAAGAGGCTCCAAACGCTCCCACAACATGGGTATGCATATGTCTGGGGACTTTTCTCCTCAAACCTGTGCCCACTACTCCGAGATTTGTGCCACTTTTTCAGGCCTAGAGCCCAGGTCACTGCCCAGAACTCAATGACAAGTTCAGAAATGAATTCTCACAATAGAAAAATGATACATCTACAAAGGCATTAACAAGGACTAGACTATACCCCTACTAGCCATGATAGGCATTTCGTCAAACATGTCACAAATATGTAATCTACAAGTTTAAAAAACAGATCTGAACATAAAGGTCTCATACTTATTTGAGATTCGCTATGAGGCATTGTTTCCTTATCACATTAGCTACATTATCATCTATTAGGCCATAGATACATTGTTGATTCATTAACAAGTAAAAACATTATGAGGGCCATACATAGCCACTTCATAATACATGTGCATAACCAACATACTAACAACATAAATACCAAGGAAACAACATCCATATAATCCACATATAAACCAGTATAATACTCATGAAATAACAAGGAGAAATAACCTCATATTAATGATGCAAAGGCCGACCAGGTTCTAGACTTCCACGAACCACCTGACTGTAGACATGACTGAGAAATCTCTCTATAGCCAGTCACCCTTGTGACATATTCCAAGCATGATTGTGGTATCTCATAAAACACATCAATTAAAAACCATCTAGAGCTTCCAGAGGCCAAATCATCTCAACCCATCAAAAAATGATTCCACCTCATGGTCAAACATCACAAACCATCACTAGATTAGTCTCTACCTAAGCCTTCCAGGGCTCTAGAGCATTTGTTCCAACCAAGGGTTCCAGGACTACTAACTCAATCCACAACTTTCTCTGGGCTTCCAGAGCGTTTGTCCAACCAGGGCTTCCAGGACTAGTAACTCAACCCATCAAGGGATTCTAGAGTGTATGCCCAATGAAGATTTCCAGGACTAGTAACTCAACCCAAGTTGTTACAAGGCTAGAGTGTTTGTCTAACTAGGGATTCCAGGAATTAGTAACTCAACCCAAGCTAAAGGAAACATGAGAACCAACCAGAAAAACAAATAAATAAACCCACAACACCATGGCTATCCAAGAAATGGAAAGGCTAGGAAAATCCACTGTCAATCTAGGCAGTCCTCCATGCCAATGACAGATCATGACCAATAAACCACATGCATATGCCATGCATACAAAACTAGCGAGGAAAACATACATGCAACTTGGTACCTGTAAGCAAAACCCACTGTAGCTGTTGGTCTCAATGTCCTCTTGCACTTTCTTTCTCTTCCCTTGCCTTCTTGCTCCAAAACTCCAAGTATGCCGCACTCTCCAAGAGTGCCTCAAGAAAACTCTAAGTGTCCAAGAGTATAAGAGAGAGAGAGAATAGAGAGAGAGCTCCAAAACTGAATTGAAAAAAGTCTGTGAACTGATCCTTAGAAGCCTTTTTATTAGTGAGGCCTCTATTTTCTTCATTTTCCGTTATTTTCCTCCTCACATGCAACTTGTGACTTTTCATCTCCCTTTTCTCCTAATTTCCATTATTTTCATAAATAAATGTGCCAAAATGCCATTTTTTCCTTTCCAAAGCCTTTTCCATCTCCTTTGCCAAATTCCTTAGCCATTAATTAATCACCAATGATTCCCATCACTATGCTTTTTCCCAACATTCAGCTTGGAATAAGTGTCCCATCAACCGTGGTTATTATTTTGCCTTTATTAACTTTTATTACACATAATTTTCACCAGGGATGTTACATGAATGAAGAAGGTAAAGTGGAGAAATACAAATCTTAGTTAGTAGCAAAGGGTTATTCCCAAGTAGAGGGATTGACTTTGGTGATGTTTTTTCTCCTGTTGCCAAGTTAACATATGTTAGATTTATTTGATGTATTGTCACTTCTTTTGATCTTGAAGTAGAATAGATGGACATGAAGATGCCATTCCTACATGGAGATCTAGAAGAAGAAATCTACATGAAGCATCTCGAAGGATCTCATGTGAAAGGAAATAAAGAGCTACTTTGTAGGTTGAGAAATTCCTTGTACGTGTTAAACAAATCAACAAGGATGTGGTATAAATTTTTTTATACTTATATACTAGGAATTGGCTTAACAAGGAGCATACCAAATCACTACGTATATTTCAACTTAGTTGGTGATCGTGATATTTATTTGGTCTTCTATGTGGACGGTATGTTGCTGATTGAAAATGTTAGGGAAATCATGTAAGAAGTGAAAATTGATTTATCCTCTAAATTTGACATGAAAAACCTTGGTGCTAAAGATTTTATCATAGGCATGGAAGTTAAAAGAGATCGGGAAAACATGAAACTCTAGTTAAGCCAAAGGAAGTATGTAGAGACGATATTTAAATCATTTAATGTGCAAGAATGTAAATGAGTAAAGGTGCCTATCTTTGTAGGTGTAAAGTTATTTAAAAATTAGTGCCCCAAAGAACAGGAAGAGGAAGAGGACATGTCTCATGTTCCATATGTCAGTGTGATTGGAATCTTGATGTGTGCAATGGTATGTACTAGACTTGAAATTGCATATGTAATGGGATTATTGAGCAAATATATGTCAAATCCATGGAAGGAGCATTCGATAACAATAAATAAGGTTTTCAAGTATTTTCATAACACTATTATCTATGATAACTAAGGAAGACCAAGGTTGGATAGAGTGTTGGACATACATGGCTTTGTTGATGTAGATTGGGTTGGAGATTTGGATCACAAAAGATCCAAAAGTGGGTATGTGTTTAACCTATTTGGAGGAGGAATTAGTTGGATGAGAGAAATACAATCAATTGCACTGTAAAGTATAGAAGTTGAATACATGGCAACCACTCATGCATGCAAGGAAGAAATTATGGGTATAGAGGTTGCATTCAAGTATTAGGTTGGTACAACAAGATGTAATGATAGATTGTGATAGTCAGAGTTCAATATTCTTGGCAAAGAAGTCAAACTATTATTCGAAGGCAAAACGTATTGATGTTCAATATCACTTTGTGAGAGATATGATTGAAGACAAGAAGTTATTGGAAAAAAGTGGACACTTTTAAAAATGTTGCAAATTCATTAACAAAATCTGTGAGCACTGGAGAGTTCCCTTGGTGTAGAGAAACAATGGGCATTATTTCCCTGCATTGTTGATCATGTACTCCCGTGATCCCCTGTGTGTAAAGAAAACAACAATTGGAGAATGTTAGGTATATGTTATATTCTTTGCACAACTATCTCCATGCATTGTAAAAATGTGCGATGCACAATAGGGGGGTCACAAGGGCATGGTAATGCCCCTAGGGAAAAAATTTCGGTGGTTTTTTGCGTATGTTTTTTTGTGGTTTTCAACACACAATTTTTGCTAAAAGTAGTTTTATGGTACATGGTGGTTTTGCCCATGGCTTTTTAGTTTTGGTTAAGGAAATACAATTGTATTCTAATCTAGCTAAATGGATAGGCCTTCATGGATGCCACAAGATATTATCTATTGTATTGTCATACTATACAAAAGAATATATATTGCAAAAAAATCTTGTTGGTTTTCCTGGTTTTGGAATTCCAGGATAAATTCTCTATGTTAATATGTGTGTTTTTGTTCCATCTTTTATGTTTTATTATTTTTTTTTTCAATAATTAATTTTATAGGGTTAAAACCTATAGCTTCTACATTTGACATGCTGTACTACTAGTTGTAGATGGTTCATCTATTATCAATGTTTCTCCTTTCACAAATTTGATAGTTGCATTGCTCGTCTAACATATTTGTATATGATTCTTAATACCTTCACCTCTTTTACCTAAAACTTTTCCATCATAACCCATTTTTTTAGAATTTTTGCGCCAATTCCTTTTGTGCGCCTCTCAAATTTTCCTAGTTCAACATATTCATGTTTATTAGGATGATTATTCAGAGCCTCAAAATAAGAGAGAGATATATGTACATCAACATTATTTTCACCTATCAAACTATTAGTAGAAGTATCAGTCTTCTAAATGAGGCCACTAGTATCACAAAATCCATCATACTCGGATTTCTCTTGATTTAACCATTTTATTTCATTTTCAAGTGTTAACAACACATTTTCTTTTGCCACGAATTCATGTTGCAATGATTTTATCAATCTGTCCTTTTGATTTTTAATTTGAAAGAGATCATCTATAAATCAATCTAATGATTTCAACTTTTCTTCTAATGTCTTGACATGTTATGTAACAAAACTATTAAATTCATGATAAAGTTCATTATATTTTGACCTTAGTTCTGCAAATTTACCTATCATGGAATTATATTGCTTCTTTAATTTTTTTATTTATTGCAAAACATCATCAAGATCTTGTTTTAGTAGTTCAATTTCATGATTAATAGTTCATAGTCTTTTTCCTCCTTTTTCCCATTTAAAAAATGCTAATAATTCATGCTCATTTTCTGAAGTATGAGCACAATAAACACAGGGCGTCGAATACAACAGATCATGCACCAATATTTCAAACACAACAATGATAAAAGTGCCAGGTAACACTGATCATGCACATTTAATTCAAACTTGGATTTCAAATTTAACACTTCATCCTTGACTTTGTCTTGGACTCAACTTGTAAAATTCTCAATTTCGATTCCTTAAATTAATAATTCAATTAACTAAAAGCTTGACAACTATTATTGGCCAATCATACTACTGAACCACTCTTAAAATGATCTCAACATTTACCTTTTACTTTAAATCATGAAGACCTATTAAATTAATGGGACTAAGGCCTTCACAAAATTCCTCATTTACATACAAAGACCTTTTCATTCATAATGGTATTTAAATTAACCTCTTAATATTTGCTTAATGAGCTTTAAAAGTCCACCGTGACTTAAAACTAAAAACCTTAATTAATGTTACCTTGATGGGGGTGGAAAATCAAAGCAATAGTGGGATTGGGGGGGGCATTAGCCACCCCACCAGAACCCAAGGGAATTAATGAGGGTGTGGGGGGGTAGGTACAATGTGGCATGCTCCTCCCATGAAACTCATGCACAAACACTTAATAAGAAGCATGGCGAGCTTGATATGAATATTGGTGGTATTTTGGTTTGGTTGCTGGCTATCGATGGTAGTTTGGTGTTGGTAGGAAAGAAAGGGAAAACCCAATGGAGGCCCTACAAAATTGGTAAGGAACTGTGAAATTGGTAGAAATATTTCTTATCAGACCAACTTTAGAGACTCTCACAAGATAAGAGGGCATGTGAATGTAATTTGGCACTCGAGACCTGGTGAATTTCTAAGTTTATGGAAGCTTCAACACAATGTAGCCATGTTCCCTTGAGATATGACATGATTACAGTGGTATTCCTCTCCTCACAACTTGTATGTTTTGGAGGTAAGAGACCTTTACTACTTTATTATGGTGCTATTGTAGCAGCTACAACCACCCTCCAAAATTTTTCCTATGCTTTGATTTTGGAGCCTTCCTTCCTATCCACATGAGCTTAACTTGTACTGTTGTCAAGTACTCATGATTTGAATGAGACTTATATTTTCCATTTGTGCTTGTGCTTGATTTTTTTCACAGATAGTGATCTTTCTAAGTCACAAGCTAACCTCCTGACTTGGTCAAACAACAGTTCTGGGCTTGCTTCCAGAAACTGCGCAATCCTTGAGGGAAAGAAACCTTGATGATTGGAATTGTGCAGTTCTGACTGGCAATCTGCCTTGATCTCAAAAACTGCGCAGTCATGGAAGGCAGCCCCAAACTAAGCCCAGAAGCTATGCAACCCCTCACTGAGCTTAGAAACTATGCAGTGCACTAAGCCGAAAAGTTTCCCAGTTCCTCGAAACTGCACAATCTTTCCCAATAGTGTGCATGGAAAGTTTCCCCAGAAAAGAAAGAAAACTAAAAGGGAAAAAGCATCCCTAGGAAGTAGGGATCTATTGTTAGTTTTCTGAAGGTGGGACATTTCTATTTTTAGAAATTTCTACCAAGTGTCACTTTTCCTTGGATTTAGGCATGCATGTCATAAACCCTCACTTTCTCAAATCTAGTTAATAAACACCTCTAGAGATCATTTGCACATATTATCTTGGAGATCTAGCATTCCCAAGGAGATCAAGGAACCTTTGGTGTGGTCTTTTTCACTTTTTTAAGCTAAGTTTCACTTTGGTTGTCTTTTTTTTTTGTTTCACTTATGTGAGTGTTGTTTTGATTATTTCTCTTCATGGTTGCTATAGTTTCAACTTATTTTAAGTTATAGAAGCATTGTTATACGTTTTCATTTTCCTTTCACAAGTGTCGCATCGGTTTTCCTGTTTTTGCACCGATGGTCATTGTTGCAACGACTCTCCTCACATACTTCATTTTTCTTTTGTTTTTTTTAGTCTCTACACTTGATATACATTGATTCATTCATACTTAGTCAGAATTACACTCAAGATCACATCATCATTTAATTCTACTTATTTTTCACACTTCCACTAGGCAGATATGTACTTCCCTTAGTCGTATTTTTCCTTGTCCAAATGGGCACTGCGCAATCTTAAGGCTCAAGACACAAGCTTGGCCTCTAGAACTGTGCAATGTGTAGTACATGCTAGCCCCAACTGAGCACTGCGTAGTTACAGGGGTCATCCTGTCACCTTGGCCTCTAATACTGCCAATGTGCAGTCTCTCCCAGTCTCTGCCTAGGCTGGGACTACACATTGCACAACCCAAAGCCTCAAGCTTCAACCCTCGCTGTTGGAATTGCACAGTGTGTAGTCCCAAGCCTTAAGCTTCAACGCTGGTTGTTGGGACCGCACAGTGCATAGTTTCCATAGGCATCCAATCCCTCTTATCAATGAAAATTACATAATCCTTCCCATCAGATGCCTGGTTTGCTGCTTGATCATGCTTTGTAAGTAGATTTGCTTAAGATTGGCATTTGCTTTCCATGAGTGCCTTTTCCATCCCAGAGGTACAACAATTGCTGAGCACCTCTCTAGCAGTCACTTTACTATGGCACTAAAGAGATCTGATTCAAAAGAGACCACTGAAAGCAATACTGGCGAAGCAGTTGAGCAAACATCAATAGACTTACCAGTGTATGTAGACACTCAACTATTTATAGAAAAGGGGTCAACACTAATATGATAACAAATTAATGAAGCTCTTCCAGCCAAGAGCCTTGAGGCATATTGTTGAGTTTTGAAAATGTCATTCATTTCCATTACACTTTCACTATTATGTCCATCATATCATCCCCATTTCACCTCCATTTCACTACTATGTCACCACATTCATCCCACTTTCATTATCATTGGGCCACATTTATGTTTTTCCAAACTTTATTAATTCTAAGCTTTTTAAGTGAATTTGTGGTTAAAAATTAGAAATAATATGCATATGCTTATACCTAACAAATGGGTTGAGATTTTTGACATGTGTAGGTTGAAATGAGGCTTCTAGAAGACCCTTATATGGCACTCTAAGGCCAAATTCGAATTTGAGTGGAAAGAATCATGGGATCATGAGGATATGTGTCACATCTCCTAATTATATTGTAACTCTAAAAAGACATGTGCCTTATCAGTTCCTATTTTGATTAGGACTCTAGAGGTAGAGGGAGAGATTCAAGGATTATCATTAATGAGATGGCTCTCATCTTTTTGTAAATAGGAGATCTCTCTCCTTCATTAGTTAGCCTTTTTAGTCTTTTTAGTCCCTAGTTCTTAAGATTGTAGTTCTTCCTTGATGGCTTTTGAAAGCTTTGGAGAACTTT
>APFE031758920.1:51789-71414 GCA_000404065.3 Pinus taeda | reverse complement strand
CATGGAAGGAGATGTGAAGTAGATGTCATGGAGCACATTAGAATGTAAGGTAGAGTAGATTTCATTTTGTATTTTTGCCTTGATTTCATTATGTCATTTGATTGCTTTCAAGTTTGATAGTTTAGATTTTCCATTCATGCAATTTTAATTCATGTAAGTGTGTTCAACCGGTTGATCGTAGATTAGTTTTCTTCTTTACATGTTTTTGCATCTAATAGTAACATGAGATTTGCCTCTTTGCTGACTTTGTTTTTTTTTTTGCTTTTCAATTTCAGTTATGCTTTGATTTCAGTTTTATTTACTTGCTTTGTTAGTTAGTTTAGATATCAGATTGCTCATGTCATTTTCAGTTACCTCCTATAGCCAGAGCGAGTCGAATGGTGAGAGATTGAAGTATGAATGCGTAGTTTGATATTATTTTATTTTTCTGCAAGTTAAGTATTGAATTTCTCATGTCATTTTCAGTTACCTCTTATAGCCAGAGCGAGTCAAATGGTGAGGGATTGAAGTATGAATGCGTAGTTTGATATTAGTTTATTTTTCTACAAGTTAAGTATTGAATTTCTCATGTCATTTTCAGTTACCTCTTATAGCCAGAGCGAGTTGAATGGTGAGGGATTGAAGTATGAATGCGTAGTTTGATATTAGTTTATTTTTCTGCGAGTTAGTTATTGAATTTCTCATGTCATTTTCAGTTACCTCCTATAGCCAGAGCGAGTCAAATGGTGAGGGATTGAAGTATAAATGTGTAGTTTAATATTAGTTTTATTTTCTGCAAATTAGATATAAGATTGTTCAAGTTGTTTATGATTACCTCCAAAAGCCAGAGCGAGTCGAATGATGAGGGGTCAGAATATGAGTTGATGTAATGTGATTTTAGTTTACTTTCCTTGCAATTTTTGATTTGTTTGAGTGCAATAGCTTAACTTTTATTTTCAGACAAGCAGCAGAGACAGTGATTTCATGATCAATATTTCATCTTTTATTTGACTGAAGTAGTTGCATATTTACACTTTTGTTTAAGTACTAATTCCATCAATAACATGTTTTGAGATCTTTTGAAGTGCTAAGTTTTGGAAGTTACCATTAGGACATAGACCTTGTCTTGAAATCTCTATCCATACTTGTCCTTTAAAAGTATTCTTAAGACTTTAGAATAGGATTTCCATTTGCGTTAGACACTTTAGGAAACCAACAAGAATAAAACCCCAAAAACAACATAAGCTATAAAACAACGAAGTAAGAAAAAGGTTAACTAAGCACATATGGTGCACCACACTTCATCAGTTTACGATACCCAAATTGATAATTTATGTAGAGCAATTTAAGACGTTAAATTGACTAAACATTTTGGCGCCGTTGCTGGGGAAGTGTAATTACGAGACCTTATTTCTTACATTTGAAAAAAAATTAAAAATAAAAATAAATAAATTTAATAATTCTTGAGTATGATCTCCTCCTGCACTTTGTGTGATCTGGAGGATCAGAAAAAGGATTGTTAAGTAAAAAAAAAAATTATTAATAATTCTTGAGTATGCTCTCCTCCTGCACTTTGTGTGATCTGGAGGATCAGAAAAAGGATTGTTAAGTAAAAAAAAAAATTAATAATTCTTGAGTATGCTCTCCTCCTGCACTTTGTGTGATCTGGAGGATCAGAAAAATGATTGTTATGTAAAAAAAGAAAAAAAAAAGGGAGACAAAATAAACTTCATCATTTCAATTGATTCAAAAAATAAAATAAAATAAATAAATAAATAAATAAAAAATAATATTTTTTTTGAAACCCAACTGCTTTGATAGGTTCAAATTGTCCAAAATTGACTGGTTATAGTTTGTAGTGGTCCTTAAAACACTGTATCCTGTTCAAATAAGGTTTTGCAACTTAGCTGCGAAATGTAGCCTGATTTCACAGCGAGTTGAGAATTCCGCAGCTGATTTCAAGGTTTAGCAGGTTACATGCATCCAATGAAAAAACCAACCACATGGGCATCTCCAGAATTGTCCCGACATGGATCCTATCCTAGTCACTCAGCTCAGATCGATGAAAAATCAACCTAAGACTTCAGTCAAAGTCTTGCTTTTAACATGTTTTCCTTGAAGTCTTTGCTGCCTGAAATAGAAAATCAATAATCCTTCTTATAAAAATTTACAATTTCAAAAAAAAAAAACCCCCTTGTGTGGCTTTCAAAAGAGTGTATGTGGCATCCAATTTATGTGGAAATTTTTAAAAACCTCCCAATGTCAAAAACCTGAAAAATCTGCATACACATTGATTTGATGTTTTGGCCTCTTCATGATTTCGTTTCAGTGCATCCTCAGCCCTTTGTAAGCAATCCATTTGCATTCATTTGAACTGTGCATCTTATTCATATAGGAAGCTTTTGGTTTTGGAACGTTTTTGGAAAGCCAACGTAGAAAATTTCTCAATCATAACAAAATCTAAAACCTATGGAGGCCTACATAAACTGTGCAAATAGATTGAAAGTAGAAGCTTAAGGCATGCTGCAATCACCAATACCCAGAGAAAATGCTGAGCTCATGATCTCCATTGTAAGCCTCACAAACTTCTTTGGATTCTTGGTTATTGGCAATTCGCTCATTCCCCATATTTGTTGTTGACTGTACCTGAAAACAATCTTTCTTTGAAATCGATTTTACAGAGCATTCCAGTTCACGAATTTCATTTGAATACCTGAGGCTAAAACCAAATTATGTGTTTCAACATTGTGCATACTACCGCTGGCAAATCGTCCTACCTCTAATTCAAAAAAATTTATAGCCGAATGCAACAAATTTATAAAGTGCAGAAAAAAAAAAAAAAAAAAAAAAAAAAAAAAAAAAAAAAAAAAAAAAAAAAAACGTAAACAGAGAAAAACGTCAAACTTCACACGAACAATTTGGCCAAACGGAGACGAATTTGGAAAAAAGAAAACATGATTTTTTTCTCTAGTAGGGTCAATTAGATAACCCAAAAACCCTTTTGAGAGATTCGTGGCGGTCTGGGAGAAATCCTCAGTTCTTTGGAGTGCATTTTTGCCTGCCGCGTGAAAAAAACGGATTTTTCAATTAAATGAACAGGCTGTAATATAACTCGGCATGCCTGAGGAAGAGAATTGTAAATAGGAATCAAATTATGTGTTGGCATTTAACCTTAATCCACCTCGCCTCATGACTTAATGCTTTTCGTTTTTAACTTAGACTTCATTATTCCACTCCACCACGTCTCCTGCCATGTCTCGCACTTCACTGTTACATTGTTTAACGGCTAGTTATGTGACTTATCCTAATTGAACACGGATCTTCACAACCAAATCGATATACGTGGCGAAGATGAGGAGATTGAGTGTGGTGCTGAGGTAGTAGGAGAACACGATGCTAATCTTTCATTTTTCAACCAAACTTCTCCAACACTCTGTTAACTCTCACTCTGTTTTTTTACATATTTTACGCATACAGCCACTCTGTTTTTGTATACCCTCCATGTTTCATTGCCATATCCATCGTCTTCTTTCCACAATACTCTGATATTCCATTTTCATCTCTGTAATTGTTTTGCTTCATATATACCATTGCCATTTGCATGGTTTTCTCCACACAAACAGTGCAGAGAATTAAAAAAAAAAAAGAGCAGCAAAATAGTAGGTACTCTGGTATTCCATTTCCATCACTAAATTTTTTTTGCTCCATATTCCACTACCATTCACAGATTTCCTACATGCAGACAATGAATTTTTTTTCTTTTCAAAACTGATGGTTGATTGTTTCAGCACTTTCCGCAGCTGATTCAACTTTCTGCAGCTGTTTTTGTTAAACTCTAGGTTGCAGGTGTCATCAAGCAAAACAAGCCACATGGGAAGCTAGGGGAATTTCAGTACATGGATGGTGTCCTATTCATTTGGTCCAATTCGATGAAAAAGACCCCGGTCAAAGGGAAGTCAAATTGTGTGTTATCACTAAGTCGCCACATGTCAAGAAAAAAAATAATAATAATAATTTTGAATCAATGAAATGAATAATTTATTTGCTCACTTTTCTGAAGGTATTTATTAATTTTGGACTGATCATGAAAGATGAATGGATAACTTTGTATTCAAGATTTTTAGCTACAGAAACCGTCAACATTCTGTAGCTAAAGTCCAATTCTAAAGCAGGTATAAACTCTTTTGATTTTTCCTTTGAGGACTTCTTTCATTAATACAAATTCTTAGTTTTGTGTGTAAATATCATAACTAGAGAGATTGATCACCTCTCCTTTGATAATCTTACATTCCATTGCAGAAGAAGTATTAGTTATTTTTTTTGCAGGTTCCAGGAGAAAGGATAAATGACTACAAGAGAATGGTGTCTCTCTAAGAGACCAATTTGTTTCATAAGAGGATGATCAGCAACAAAGAGGAAATATGCTGATACAAAATCAGATCCAAACACTTGAAAAAAACTTTCAGATACTATTGTCTCCATCACATCCATACTTCATAATAAACCATTCACCTCATTTCACTCCATATTTTCCATTTACATTCACATACACTTTCCATCTCTTTTTTTCCATTCATAACCCACAAATAAAAGCAAGATGCTCATTCACATGCTTATTGCCCATTGCCATTTCTACTCTCCATTGCCATTTTCCATTTTCATCTTCCATTCCTTGTCATTTTCATTCCGCAAATAAGCTCTGCTTCAATGCAAATTATTGAGTCCATAGTCCTTTGAGTGTAAGTTCTTTGTAAAAACACCTTGAGGCTTGCATGCCTTAATGACAAGTCTTCATGCTGACAAACAATGGGAATACATTAATGTCTCTTGTTCGTTAGATCTTCTAGGTGATTCAACATCGACAAATTCATTCGTACCTAGCAAGATGTGTTTAGGCATCTTGACTCTCATTGTCATCAATGGTGAGAGTTCTCGTGTTGACTAGTGGCATCCATTAATGGCCACTAAACCAACAATTTCCTACTATGTTCGGCATCAGAACATCTTTTCACATAGTAGGAATTGTGCCAATGAGTTTTGAAGACATGAAGACTATTATTTTCAGCATTTTGGAGAAGATTCAACAAGTTTTAGTAGAAGCAATAAAAAGTCATCTTATCTTTTTATCCATGACTCCTCTTGTTCAGCCACTTGAAGAAGAATATGGTCAGAATTGTTCAGCCACCACACATACAACTCATCCATTCCAAAGGGTAAGTGAAGGTACGTCATTTTCTAACTTTTGATCATAGAATTCCATAAAAAGCTAGAATGATAATTGTTGGAAAAACATTTCTCTTCCTCATTTCATAAAATTGTCAATACCATCAGTTGGGGGGGGGGAATACATTCATCTTCATATTTTTCCATGTCCATATCATATTCAGGAGCCCACATACTTCCAACATATATTAACTATTGCATTGTTATTATGAGCATACAATGGCTTTTCAAAATAAAGTGCTTAAAGGATAAATTGGATACAAACAAAATCATGGTTGTCACACAAGAACCAACCATCATGCAATCCAATAAAGATATACTTTGAAAAAATAATCAAAATATCATTATGCAAAGTTCAAAGATCAAAATAGAAGGCAACAAAAAAAAAAAAAATGGTTGTAACACAAGAACCATGTTGCAATTCAAGTAAAACACTTTGCAAAAAATATGAAGTTATCAAATGATATCATGCAAAGTTAAGCCAAATCTCAAAGAGCAAAAGAGTTAATGTAATATATATTGCATGAGGACATTCAATAGCTTCAGTTGGGGGGTATGTTGAGTCTTGAAAATGTCATTCATTTCCATTACACTTTCACTATTATGTCTATTATATCACCTCCATTTCACTACTATGTCACCACATTCATCCCACTTTCATTATCATTGGGCCACATTTATGTTTTTCCAAACTTTATTAGTTCTAAGCCTTTTAAGTGAATTTGTGGTTAAAAATTAGAAAATAATGTGCATATGCTTATACCTAACAAATGGGTTGAGATTGTTGACATGCGTAGGTTGAAAGGAGGCTTCTAGAAGACCCTTATGTGGCACTCTAAGGCCAAATTCGAATTTGAGTGGAAAGAATCATGGGATCATTAGGATATGTGTCACATCTCCTAATTATATTGTAACTCTAAGAAGACATGTTTCTTATCAGTTCCTATTTTGATTAGGACTCTAGAGGTAGAGGGAGAAATTCATGGACTCTCATTAATGAGATGGCTTCTCATCTTTTTGTATAAATACGAGATCTCTCTCCTTCATTTATTAGTCTTTTAGCTTCTGATTTCTTTAGCTTGGAGTTTGTATTTCTTCCTTGATGGCTTTTGAAAGCTTTGGAGAGCTTTGTTGTACTTTGTAATTTTGAAGAATTTGAATAAAGCTTTGATGCTCTCAACATGGAAGGAGATGTGAAGTATATTTCATGGAGCATATTAGAATGTAAGGTAGAGTAGATTTCATTTTGTAATTTTGCTTTGATTTCATTATGTCATTTGATTGCTTTCAAGTTTGATAGTTTAGGTTTTCCATTCATGCAATTCTAACTCATGTAAGTGTGTTCAACCGGTTGATTGTAGATTAGTTTTCTTCTTTACATGTTTTTGCATCAAATAGTAACATGAGATTTGCCTCTCTGTTGACTTTGTTTTTTTTGCTTTTCAAGTTTAGTTATCCTTTGATTTCAGTTTTATTTACCTACTTTGTTAGTTAATTTAGATATCAGATTGCTCATGTCATTTTTAGTTACCTCCTATAGCCAGAGTGAGTCGAATGGTGAGGGATTGAAGTATGAATGTGTAGCTTGATATTAGTTTATTTTTCTGCAAGTTAGTTATTGAATTGCTCATGTCATTTTCAGCTACCTCCTATAGCCAGAGCAAGTCAAATGGTGAGGGATTGAAGTATGAATGCGTAGTTTGATATTAATTTATTTTTTTGCAAGATAGTTATTGAATTGCTCATGTCATTTTCAGTTACCTCCTATAGCCAAAGCGAGTCGAATGGTGAGGGATTGAAGTATGAATGTGTATTTTAATATTAGTTTTATTTTCTACAAATTAGATATTAGATTACTCAAGTTGTTTGTGATTACCTCCGAAAGCCAGAGTGAGTTGAATGGTGAGGGGTCAGAATATGAGTTGATGTAATGTGATTTTATTTTACTGTCCTTGCAATTTTTTATTTGTTTGAGTGCAATAGCTTAACTTTTATTTTCAGACAAGCAGCAGAGACAATGATTTCATGATTAGTATTTCATCTTTTGTTTGATTGAAGTAGCTACATATTTACACTTTTGTTTAAGTACTAATTCCATCAATAACATGTTTTGATATCTTTTGAAGTGTTAAGTTTTGGAAGTTACCATTAGGGACATGGACCTTGTCTTGAAATCTCTATCCATACTTGTCCTTTAAAAGTACTTTTAAGACCTTAGAATAGGATTTCCATTTGTGTTAGACACTTTAGGAAACCAACAATAAAAAAACCCTAAAAACAACATAAACTATAAAACAACGAAGTAAGAAAAAGGTTAACTAAGCACATATGATGCACCACACTTCATCAGTTTACGATACCCGTATTGATAATTTATGTAGAGCAATTTAAGACGTTAAATTGACTAAAAATTTTGGAGTGGTTTCCTAGCCTAGGGAACCTCCACAAGTTCCCTAGTCCTCCGAGCCCAAGTCCAACCAGCTGTAGTGTGTCCAAGTTAAACTAACACTCCCCCTTCTCTTTCTTCACATTCCTCCCAAAACCAAATCCTCCAAAACGAAAACTAAGACCATGGATTTCCATCTCCTCTCATCATCCTTCCCCTTTTATGTAACTTCCTCCCATCCATGTTAACCACCTATCATTAATGTCATGACTACCCTCTCATCCTTTCATTTAGTATCCTTGACTTTTCTTACCATATCTTCTCCCAAGTAGATTTGAGAAGACACCTTGGGATATGGATATTGAATTTGGAATTTAATTGGAGAAGACCATATCTTCTTAAAACTAGATTTGAAAAGACACCTTCTGATACAGATATTTAACTTGGATTTTAATTGGAGGAGACCATATCCTATCCAAAATTAAATTTGAGAAGACAAGTTGCGAATTATAACAATAATAAAATTTATATCATTAAAATAAAATTAGTTTCACAAATGTAGGTATATACCAATATTTGTTGATGATTGTAAGTCAATATTTTCAGGTTAATTAAACACTAATAAAAATTAACATGATAATATTAAGTAGGGCATTACATACACCCGTCCCTTAAAAGACTTCATCCCGAAGTTAGAGTGAAAAATTTACAAGGAGTTCGAAAGAATTTTGACAATAAGGCATAACAAAGATAGAGAGAGAGTTATAGTAGTAAAATTAAGTAAGTCAGACAAGTACCATTTCCCATCAAGAGTCTCCAACTAATCTATATCCTCCTATCCTTCCTAACTTGCTTTCACTCCCACCCTATCCATCCTCTGTTGTTATATACTATCTCAATAGTTATACCAATGTAACCACTGATAAAACCAATATGGCAGAAGCATCGACTATATCAACCTAAATTCCCCAGCAGGAAACTATGAGTCATCATCACATTTCTAAGGGATCGTTTCCATCACTTCCCTCCCACGACTCCAAGTTTGCAGGTTTCATAGTGGGAAATACCTTTGCCCTTCCTCACAACTAGGGTTAACATCCTAATATGGACCACACTGCAACACTGATTGGATACTTGTCATCGAATAATCTATTCAAGTTGTCTTTTCACCTACCATTTACATTTTACCTATGTCATAAGAGTGCATATCAAGTAGATACACAATTTAATAGAACAATGTACATCATAGCTTTCCTTATTAGATGTCTCGACCTTCCCCAATGGAAGACTAGATCTTGGTTATTATATAGTTCTTTCCAATCTGCAAGTTAGTTCTCATTCATGCATATATATATATAAATAAATGTTATTAAACATCATGTTATTAAGTATAGTATCCATGTGTGAATTTTGTAGTTCATGTTGGAAATAAATCTTACATTAGATAAATCATATCCACTTAATGCATACATGAAACAATGATAAGTCTTATAAGTCATGCACTAGATAAATCATAACCAAGTAAGTCATATATTAGGTCATACACCAAACATTTCAATCTTCAATACCTAATCCATCTAATGATTTATATAAATAGTTTCACCAATCGAACTAAATGCATCACTATTACATAGTGTTCATAAATAAATAACATGGAACTACAAATAAATCCTTAGCATAGCTAGCTATCTAAGTTAGAATGGGCATCATAGATGCTCAAAAAGTGAGGGATAATCATGACATATAATATTTGCATCCTCCCAAGTAGGAGATCCTGGGCTATACTTGTCCCACTAGACCTTAACTTGGTCCACCATGTGATATTTGAGCTGTCGAACCCTATGGTCCAATATGCATAATGGTTCGATCATTATGGCTCCCATGTCCGAGACCTGCAATTCCCTCCAATCTAGTTTGTGAGATTCATTAGAAACATAATGTCATAAAATAGATACATGAAAATCATCATGAATTTTATGCAAATGGGGTGGCAGTACAAGACGATAGGAAACTAGTCCAATCTTCTCCTTGATCCTAAAAGGTCCTACAAACCGAGGTGACAACTTCATCCCTTTACCAAACTGAATGGTGCTTTTATTGGGTCGAATACGAATAAGAACTTGGTCTCCTACTTCATAACTTTGATTAGTCTTATGTGAATCAGCATAAATCTTGTGTCTATCTTTTGCTTCCTTTAATATTTGTTGAATATGTCTTACATGTTCCTCCATTTCTTGAGCTAATTTTGGCCCAACTATTACTCGTTCTTCCAACTTTTCCCAACTCAATGGTGTCCTACATGGCCTCCCATATAGAGCTTGATAAGGAGGCATCCTGATTGAACTGTGGTAACTGTTATTATAGCGTAAACTCTACCAATGGTAAGGACCTTTTCCATTGATTCTGATTATCGATGACATACATTCTAAGCATGTCTTCCATAACCTGATTTACTCTTTCAGTCTGCCCATCTGTTTCTAGATGATATGCAGTGCTCAAGCTCAACTGAGTCCCTAGTTCTTACTGCAAACTTGTCCAAAACCTAGATGTAAATCGAGAGTCTCTATCAGAAATGATCTTTGTGGGTAACACATGTAGTTGAATAACTTCACTTATAAAAAATTGTACCACATCAGTAACATCGTAAGTGTCTCTCACTATGATGAAATGGGTACTTTTGGTCAATTTATCAACTACTACCAATATAGCATTGTGCCTCTTTGAAGTGAGTGGCAAACCCACAACAAAATCCATATTAATTGCCTCCCATTTAGACATAGGGATGTCATGTGGTTGTAGGAGTCCTGTTGGATGGCGATGATCGACCTTCACTCATTGGCATTCGAGAAATTTTGTGACAAGCTCGACTATGTCGTGCTTCATGCCTTCCCAAAAGAATTGTTTCTTCATGTCTGCATGCATCTTCTTTACTCAAATATCTACACAATAGAGTTCTCTATGTGACTCTTCGAGGATGGTTCTTCTTATACTCCCTTCCTCAGGTATGTACATTCTCCCTTGAAATCTCAATAGTCCATCTGATTCAAGGACATATCCCTCAAACTTTGGTTATATCCAGTTCCCACTCTGGCATGATGATCTAAAATTTAGATACCAACTATATTCAAAGAGTTTCTCCAACACACGTCCCCTTAAATGGACCCTCAAGGCTACTAGGGAGAAGGTTCGTGGCATCCTTAGTACATCGACCACCACATTCTCCTTACCCTTAATGTATGAGATTTTAAAATCATACTCTCATGAATTCACTCCATCACCTTTGTCTATAATTCAAATCCCTTTGGGTTAAGAGGTGTTTCAAGATTCGATGATCTATTCTTAACTCAAATCTTCTGAATCAAGGAACATTTTAACAATTTTCCATACAATTGATTTTCACTTAAGTAAGTCAATATAATCGTTAGGTTCTTTTCATGCTCCCTTTCATTCTTGGAATACACAAGAATGTCGTCCAGAAATACTTGCACAAATTGGTCCAAATACTTCCTGAACATACCTTTCATGAGGCTCATGAATATTGCTCGTGCATTGGTCAAGCCAAATGGAACAACTACGAACTCATAGTGCCCAAACTGAGCTCGAAATGAATTTTTTGAGATGTCACCTTCCTTAATCCTCAATTGGTGGTAAACAAATCATAGATCGATCTTTGATAAAACCACTCCTCCCATCATTTGATAAAATAGGTTGTCTATTCTAGGTATCAGGTACCTATTCTTTATTGTGGCCTATTTAAGTCCCTATAATCTATGCATAGCCTTAAGGAACCATCCTTCTTCTTGACGAAAATCACTAGTGCACCCCAAGCTGAAATAATAGGTCTGATAAATTCCAAATCTAAAAGCTCTTTTAACTGCATCTACAAGTCACAAAGTTTTGGAGTTGTCATCTTATAAGGTGTCTTAGATATTGGTTTTGCACTAGGTTTTAGGTCGATGGTGAAATCAATCTTCCTTATAGGAGGTAATCCAGGAAATTCCTTAGGAAAAACATCCTTGAATTCTGACAAAATTGGGTATTGATCTAGGGAGGGTTCTTTCTGGTCACTTATAGCCTCGACCACATATAGCTTGCAACCTTGTTCGATGCAATGTTTTACCTTCATCATGGGTATGAATCATAGTGACACTCCTCTCATGATTCTACAAATATAAAATGACCTACCTTCATTATCTAAACAAATCACCTTCTTCTTGGAACACTCTACCAAAACTCGATGAGCTTCTAGCCAGTCCATTACAATAATTACATCGTATGTCCCTAATTCTATGATGTATGGCTTTAACTTAGTTATACACACCCCAAGGTTTACTTGACATTGGTCAATACTAGGTCCTACTGCTTTTTTTATCCTAGAAGCCATCTCAACTTCCTTAAATTCATCATGCTCATAGGTTGCCAACCCACAAATTTCTAATACAAATTGTGAAATGAAACTATCTGTAGCACCTGAATCAAAAATAATTTTAACTTTTACTCTTTTCACCATACCTGAGGTTTCTACCACGATAGACTGATGTCCAACTTGTTGGTTATCAACTGCTGCATAGATTCGATGGTGACTACTTACTCCCCCCATTGGTGCTTTTCCTTCTCTACGGTTGTTACCAGTTTGTAACTCAAGATAGTCATGATTTTTATGAGGTCCCCCGCATCCCCAACAAATGATACGTGGTAGACTTTGAAAATAATTTTGTGGATTTCTTTGGAAAGATTTCCTTCCCTTGGGACCCTTGCCCCTACTTGTTGCTCCTCCTATATGACCTTGATTTGCATGAATCCTTGAAGTTGTGAGTGAATCTACACTAGTAACCATTGAATTCCCCACTATCAGTACTTTGGGTACAACCCTATTTCCATATGGTGGTGGCCTTAAACTTCCCCCCTGGGGAAGGTACGAGGGGCCTTCCCCATGAACGTTGGTTGTTGTGGAAAAATGGTTTTGTTTCCACCCTTTATGTCTAATTGCTCTTCAACATAATGAGCATGTTCCATATCTTCTGCAACTGAGGATGGTTTCCACATCTAGACCATTTCCCTAATCGTAGGGTTCAATCCATAAATGAAACAATATGCTTAATGCTAATCCGTATACATGTAGAAGACATACTTGACCAATTCCATGAATCTAATCTCATATTCTTCTACCATATGATTTCCCTATACCAAAGCATGGAAGGCTCCTACCTGTTGTTCTTCAGAATATGGTGGTAGGTACGTTTTCCTGAATCTCTCCTCAAATAACTCCCAAGTAATTGTTTGTGGAGTGAGGTGTAGTTGATGATCTAAGTTGCCCCAACAATTAGGATCACTATCTCTAAGTTGGAATTTCATTATTTTATCTTTTGAATTGGAACTATAATCTCTTAGTGCGAAGCACCTTCTCATTCCTTCTAACCATGGTTTTGCACGTTCGGTGGCATGACCTCTAGCAAACTCTCGGAGCTTAATCTTTTGGAGCTCCCTAGTAGTGTCCTCGATTGAAGGTCATGTATTAGAGTCTCTTAATCCCTCAATATTTCCAAACCCTGATGGAGTGTGCTCCACTTCCACTTCAATTGTTTGGCACCCACTTAAAGTTTCATTAATTTCTCCTAGGTAACGCAAGATGAGAGCCAACTTCAGTGAAGGTAATGGTTTATTTGTAGGAGGTACTTGTGATGACCCTCATTGAGCTTTATTTCTTCGCACCCTCACCATTTTGAATTGTTCATATATCTCTATGATATGCAAGACTTATTATCACAACTTAGGGCCTTTCCAATTCTTAGTTAGCTCACACATGTTTTTCATAATGATAGGTGTAAGTTTTCCTTTTGTTATGCTTGTAAACGAGTATTTCTAATATTGAGAAGATAACCATGGATCTACTAAATCCTCTCCCATTTCTATCTAAGCAAGTGCTACGACGCACTCCTAGACACCCTCAAATATCTTTAGATATCCCTAAACAATCATCCTAAATCCATCTTATATATTTTGAGCATTCACATAAACATTAACTTACAATTTTTAATGACATTATTATAACTAGGTGTCCTCTTGAAATTCCATTAATAATACTAGATTGTCATTTTTTTATTATATATATATATATATAGAGAGAGAGAGAGAGAGAGAGATCCTTGTGTTTTCAAAGTAGATGTATAGTGGCCTAAATCAACTCAACAGTGACATTATTGTTAGGTATTTACTATCCCAATGATTTATATAGAATGGCTAGTGCTACATGTTTTAATATTTCAATGTTATATATTGTCTTAAAGGAGATTCTAATGTGCTAATCAACTAGTGTTCACCCTTGACACTTTGATCTGAATATGTTGGATTTCCGTTTTGTAAACATATGCATATTAATACTATGCCAATATCTAATATAACTCTATTGTGTCTCTAAAATTTTTCAAGAAGTTGTATAAAAGAAAAGTTCAGAATTATGCATGGCATCAAGCATAATGTGAGCAACTTGTATATTATTGAATATTATTAATAAATAAACAACTTTTTTTAATGCAACTTAAAAGGTCAACATTCTTACTAAATCTTGTCATTATATGAATTAATATGGTTGTAAGAAAATATATTTTTGCAAAATAATATTTCTTTGTATTCATGTTATTCTCAAATTTTAAGAAATAATTTCTATTTTATTAAAGGGACTTAACTCTATCGGAAATTACAACCTTCATGTATACATAGATAGGTTATCTTTGTTTACCAAGTCAATAATTCTTCTATCTAAAGGTTTCTGCCACAATTTGCATAAATTTGGGTGGGCACTAACCTCCATAAACTCCTATGTAAATTTGTGTAGCGAATTGCGTAATTTATGGTGGGAAGTAACTCTTGGTAACCATATTTGGTTATCTAAGTGCAAAGAATGTCCTAAAGAAAGGTATTTAGAATATTTAATTCTCATTGATTTCAACTATGTAATTTTCATTGGTGGGTAAGTTTATCATTTTAAACATGATTAATTTGAAATGAAATGAAATATTAACATAAACCCTAATTTTGAGTTATCACAAAGTGGTGCTGTAAAAATAGAATGTCATTTTTTTTATTGGTTGTAGCTGAGGAATCTAATTTCCATATAGCAAATATCCTTTAAAAAAAAAATGAGGGTGGGTATTTAGAAGTATTTCTCTAGATACAATCAAATTAGGGCAATCACTCAAATCAATATAATCAAGCTAAATTAAATTATGGAAGGAGTTTGGGAGGATGTGTAAAGAGGATGAGTTAGAAATATCTACATAGTTAAGGTGAGCTAAATCACTGAAGGAATTCGGATGCCGTTGCAAAGATTGGGAGTATGAAAGGTTGAGTTGTTGGAGCTTTGTTTGATGTGCCAGAGGTAAGTCCTCTAGTTTGTTAGTGTCGGTCTTAAGCCCTCCATCAGCGATCAATAGCTCTTTGCATATGCATAGTTAGGTGTCTCATCAGTGTCAATTTTGCATCCCACTAGGCATGCCATAACACTGAATGGAGGAGCTGGTCTTTGTTCCCCTCTTGGCTTTGCTGGATGAGGTCACATACTACAATGTAATTGAGTCACACTTGTGGTTATTTTTGTCTTGAGGTCCCATGGTCTTAGGTCTAGGGTTTTGAGTCAAAATTATGTCAAGGTCACGAGTCAAGGTCAGTGAGAGCCCAGCAAGCCAAAGGGAGGTATGTACACATGTTTCATTGTTATTTTTCCTCAGCTACAGATTATTTTATGCCTTGGATTTAAAAACCCTGTTTTTAAGTCCGAGGATCATGTCAAATTTGTAAAAATAAAGAAATTCTCAGAAGTTTGCTAAAGTGCCGGCAACAACCCTGGTTCCTTCTCCACAGTCCATCAGATGGTCAACTTGCAAAAAGAACAGAGTCAAACGCATCAAAAGAGCTCATTTCAGGACAAAATGACTCCAAAACAGTGTGAAAAAGAATGTCAAAGTATAAACATTATAAAGTGGGTTTTTGAGTTAAATTTTTTTTTAAATGGAAGCATATAAAGGTAAATTCCCTCTTTAAAAACTCTTATTGTGCATTTGGGAGCAAGAATTTACAAGGCTAAAGGCAAAGAAGACGATTTCGGGCAACATTCAGCAATTTTAGTGCTTGAGAAGGTGCGCGGTTATGACATGACTGTGCGTGGTTACCTGGGCAGTGCGCGGCTCTGAGAGAGCAATTTTTCTAAAGAAAATTACACGCGCGCGGACATCTGGGAGGTGCGCAGACTTTTCACGGAGGTGCGCAGACATCTGGGCAGCACACGGATTTCTGGGCATAAAAACTCATCCAATCAGCAAACCCTCTTCCAAGCTCGCCTAAATTTGTCCAGGTATGTCTCCTCCATGAGCTTAGGGGTGGTGTGATGATTGCAAAGGAGGATTATGATCATAACTTCATGCAAGAAATCGATGGAGAAATGATGGGTGTTTTGCAAGCTTATGTTTTGACAGTTTGTTTGTTTCTCAAGGCAATTTTTCCTTATATCCCTCCTTTCGTTTTCCCATTGATATTCACATATGTTAGTATGTCATGTTTATTGATCTCATTTGCAAATTAAACATACAAACCCTACCTCTAAATCCTATCAAACCCTAGTTCTTTTTAACCATATAAATCATGTCTTTTCCCCATGCTACGCACTCAAACCCTACACCATTACACACAGCAAATTATGAATTTAAATTGCACAGTAAATCAATGAAAACAAATATAGTAAAAAAAAAAGAGAAAATGATGACAAGGCATGCTAACTAGAATTGTAAAAAATAAAAAAAAATAATATAATTTGCATAGCCTTATAAAAAAAAAAGAAAAAAAAAAAAGAAAAAGAATGTCATCTTGCTGTGACTATCAAAGGATAGAAGCTGTGTGAAATCGTGACAAAGTTTATCAAATGTATCTGCTGATAGCTATCAAAAAGGAGTAGTTTTGCTGTGCTAGGGTTTGTTTAATAGCATGGTATTCCTCCCTAATTCCTAAACTCTATTTTCCCTTACCTTTCCCCTCATGAAAACCCTAATTCACTCATGATTAATACAACTATGAAGCTGCCAGCGCTATTGAAAGTCCGCTGTTATGAAAATTGGTTGGCAGACTTGGTTTGTAGGTTTCATTATGCCCTCATTCCCATAATTCCCTTGATACAATCTCCCTCCCATTCATTGCAAAATGATTACAGCAACCCTTCCCTTCCCCTTGTAATCAGCATCAGATAGTCATTTTTACATATGGAAAAAACAGAGTATGCTTATGGAAGGCATGCAAAACCAAAAAGAAACGAGCTGCCTGCTAGCTGTACGTACATAAGTGATGCTGCACTATCCTCCTATGCCCATGGCAACCTCCCCTCCAGCATGAAGATTTTCATTGTCCTTTCCCTTGACTTCAAAGTTTCCCTAAATAAAGTATTAATTTGCAAATGTTGAAAGATAGAATGACATATTTAGCATTATGTGATAGTTTCCTTCAAAATTCCCTTCTTATATATATCTTTCCCTTTCCTATATGTAAAATTCCTTCCCCTAACATATCCCTCATGATGTTTCCCCTTGAAAACAGCATACTTCACAGCATTTTGCAGGCAGAGCAGCGATCATTTGGACTTGTTTATTCCACCTTGCTCAATAACACCATGTCGACTACTGAGACTAATGAGCAAGGTGATGACCGATCATCATCCACTGAGATTGAGACACAATGGAGGCCTCGTAGGGGAGGCAAGAGTGGCCAACACAAGAGGGTAGAGCCCACATCATTGACTGAGTTACAGGCTTGCCCATTTGCAGTATCTTGTTTTCAGCACATGGCTTGTTATCAGTTTTGTGAGAGGCTCTCACACATTCAGTCTCACAGAGAGTTGGCTCGGTTGTTCGTTTTACATCTCCATGATGGACAGGTCACCCTTGCAGGGGTGAATTTTGTATTTTCTCCAGAGGCTATCACAGATGCTACTGGGATACCCAATGTGGGTGAGGTGTGGCTGAAGCGCAAGTTGCTGGACTTTGTATATTATGAGCCGTATGTCAGGCCTACCTGTATGCATAACTTGTCCGGGACCTTTCCCATCAAGTTCCTCCGAGCAGAGTATATGGATATCATGAGACTTATTATGCACTACTTCACATGCGAGGGGAGATTCGCATGAGTATCATCTTATCATATACGCATGTTGATGCACTTCACCAGAGTGAGAGTCATGAACATTGCAGCATACTTATCTCACGACACTCAGAGGTTGACCACTCTTTTTCAGAGACAGACCCCAGCACAGCAGCTTCGGAGCCTATGCCATCATGGTCTTATTCAGCTAGTAGTTTCCCATCAGCTGAGCCAGCAGGGCATTCTTTGGGCAGATTTCATCTCCCGACATTTTTTCACACAACCACATCCAAGGCCGGAGGCAGTTCACGAGGAGGGAGGACCATCACATCACCCTGAGACCAACATTCCTAGACACATGGCTTCTTCTCCTCGGGTGACATATCAGAGAGGTCATAGGACCTTATTTGTAGCAGCTCGACGAGTACTTTCTCCACAACAGGTGGAAGGGGTCTCGTCATCATCTTCAGAGCAGCGAGTGTTATCTCCACACCAGGTGGAAGGGGCCTCGCTTTCTTCATCAGCACAGGCAATACGAGAGGGCAAGCAGCCCATGATTGAGGATCAGGCAGTTCACGAGGCACATGATGATTTTATTGATCATGATGCCCGCTCTTCCCCTTCAAATCTTTATGAGATTATCAGGCAGAAAGAGGAAGAGAACCTCATGTTGCAGCAGAAGCTCCAAATGGCCCAATGGACCAACACTTATCTAGAACAGAGCACTAAACAATTAGAAGATGAAAAGGAGCAGGATGAGTTATGGAGGATCCGTAGTGATCGAATTTTGAACCATAGGAGGCCTGGGGACCTGTTGCGTGCTGATCGGGAGTCCATGCTTATTCGTGTAAATGCACATTTGGAGAGATTGTTGGCAAAGGCAAATCGTGACAAAGAGTTGCTACGTCACATGAAAACACACTATTGGGCAAGATTGCATGTTTGTAAGGCTAAAAACAAAATTCTCCAACGAAAGCTATTAGAGGCCCGCAAGAAGAAGAAAAGGAAAAATCCACTATCCATCTTGGCTGAAGCATCCTTCATTCATCATGATATTGATCAGCCTTGATCCAGCATCAAAATCTAAAAATTTTGAAAATTTTGGAGCATTTTGTCAAATTTTGGTAAAATTACAGGTTTTTCCTGTGTCGCATCCGCGTTGCGCGCGCGGACATTTTGAAGGACTACTCGGAATTTTGCAAACTTGGCATTTTTGGAAAGGGCATGCAAAAAGAAAAATTACCAGTACTCGGGAGAAGCTTAGTTTTGAGATTTTAGCCTCCAAAAGCTCAAAATACATCAAAAAAATGACTTTCTGCCCACTTTTTGAGTTGCAGAAAGTGACCTTGGGAGAAATGGTTTTTGAGGGGAAAAAAACAACTCCAAATTCAGAAATTCCACTTGGGATGGAAAGTAGACAGGCCAAGCTTTCCAATGAGCCATCTTGCACCGCTGTGGACCAGTGGAAACCCACTCAAAAGTTGCTGCAAAGGTGCGCGGACGTGAGAGCCAGGGGGTGCGGATGTGAGAGCTAACTTTGCCAAAATTGACTTTTTTGGTCAAAAACACTGTTTTGACTATGGTTGATTATTTTTACTTGTAGATGATGGATAAATGTAATATTTTCATGGCACTTTGATAGATTTTACCTCTCTTTACTCTTCTAGAAGCTTCCTTGATGTAAAAAGTAAAAAATTAATGCATGAATTAGTTAGCTAAGTAATAGAGGCAAGTTGTTGAGATGCCTATTATCTAGTGCTTAGTTTGGAATTAGTTCAAACTGCTCCTAGAAGGATGAGCTCGACCCCTAGAGGCAAGGGAAGAGTTTAGCTTGCCTATATTATGTGTTTTCTTAGTCATTTTGAGAGGTTGGAAGGTTGGACTCTTGTGGGAGAAAGTTTCATTGTATATTGTACAT
>APFE031758920.1:29055-51769 GCA_000404065.3 Pinus taeda | reverse complement strand
CGCCCTGAATTGCACTCCCTCCAATTGCCACCAAAAAATCCAAAAACTCTAAACCAATCCCCCATATCAGTTTACTAGCCTAAAATCCTTGTTCCTAATTGGTCAACTCATCCTATTGACAAAATCCATCGAGTTTTGACCCGAGAGAGCCTTCTCATACCTCGTAGGGCCAGCTACGAGGTGAAATGGTTTGATGTAGCCTTGAGAGTTTGTCTATCTCAGCCTAGGTGAATTCCAAGCGCTAACATAGTTATCAAATATTTGAAAGGAATTTATTTTTTTCAATAAAGAACACAAGTTTGATTGTTCATGAAATACTTTAGGGCTAGCTAAAGAAAAATTCCCTAAGTAGACATTTCTCATCCTCACCTTGAAGTAGTTAAATTACATAAAGTGAAAACATGAAGTAATAATTGATAATAATAAAAAAAACAATGTGCAATAATAGTTGAAAGTTTCTCATTGTCATTAATAGTTGAAGGTTTCTCATTGTCATTATGTCATTAATACTTGGTTTTTCTTTTGCACACAATCTCACTCGGTAAATATATTGTCTTAGTAGTAAAGTGGGTTTCCACCTTCGTTAAGTACATTGAACTATATTTTTTTGGAAATGTTTGGTTCCATACCTAATCCACCAATTTTGTAACCATTCCCAAATTTAGAGTTTTGCGGCTCAAGAAATCAAATATATGAGAAATATAAATTAAGCATGAAAACATTTATACATATCTCATATGAGGCTATAGAATAAACCTCTCAATACAATTATGTAATTTAATTAATATTTCTAAAATTTTACAAATAAAGAGTGAAATTTCACCATTATATTAATTCCACACTTGTGTATCACTTCTATAGTAAGTAACACATCCTAACAAAGACAACAAATTATAGCACTAGCTACTACAAGTTTGTTATCATCAACAACTGTGGATCATAAGGAATTTTAGCACTTTGATTCATTAGTGTCATGACCCCAAGGGCTCCACAAGGTTACAAGGAACTTTTTTAGTGCACCATGAATCCTCAAGCATGGTACTCGCATGTTTTGCAACTACTTAGTGTAATTCATTGTTACTTCACATAAAATATGCATCACAACATGTTTAGTTATTTAAGCTCTATATTATTAGTTATTTAGTAAAATCTCATAAGTCTTCAATACAGTACAAGTATAGCTTATTGTTACCATTATTTTATAATCCAATCATAAGGAACATATATAAATACATTAATCACATTACCATCGCAAATGCACACATTTACAAAACGACGTTTTGGCATTCACTTCTATTAATTAATGAAAAAATTCTTTACATAAGGTTCCCAAGACAAAGGCTCAATGTTAACCCATGTACAAAAAACAAGTCCGGAACAAAAATTTACACTTTCCTAAACTTTGCCACCCAATCTAACCAACCCGTCAGGTCATCTTTACCTTACCACAACACCCATCAGTTCTAATCTCGGTTTGTTCAATTTTTCTTCCCTAACATAGACTTTGTCAAGATCCCTTCTCTATTGCATTTTTTTCTTCCTTGCCTGACTCATTATTTCCTTCTTGTCATTCTCTACCTCACACTGTTGTGCATTCCTTTTTCTTTTGTTGGGTTAAATATCCTCTTGTGTGGTTTACCCTTGTCATCATCTCAACTCACTCTTTCACTTGAATTGGCTTCACCCATGTGCTTCCTCATTTCAATTCGAGCCAACTTGCCAACTATAGTGCCGGGCTTGTCCCACTACCCCTTGCTTAGTCCAATATTTCTTGTGCTAACTCATCTCACTACATGTTTAGGCATGCTTGCTTGGCCATGGCATATTGTTAAGCAACCCCATGCCACCAAATTGTTGTCCATTTGAAACAAGAAACCATGACATCTTTCTCCATCATTCTGGTGGGTTACTTCCACCATGTATTTGGGAAGGGCCATTAGTCATGCCTAGCCCTTATGGTCGGTGTGCTTCCTATTTTTGTTGATTCCTTGGCCCACTACTCAACTCTTGACCAAATCCTCATATGGTCACATTATTTGTGATATAAACATTTTAAATGGTGTGATGGTGCTTGGCATGCACCAAGTTAAATGTGCAACCAACTCTAGGGCCTAAGACCCTCCCCAACTCAAAATTATTACCATCCTCGCAATAGCTTAGTCACAACCTCTTTTTCATCTCTCTTTGGATATTGATATCATGATGTCTAACTTTTTTGGACCATCTCTCTAATTGCATCTCTAGAAATCATGCTTGCATCTACACCATGTATTGGATCCCCTCATGTCACCTCATTAATCTAATCATCCTACCAAGTTCCATAAGAAATCATGTCTTGCACACTCCAATGTCCTCAATCTCAAATCATCCAAGCTCTCACATCAGTCTTCCTATATTAGATGTAACACCCTAGGCCTCCCATGCTCTCTACTCTTGGTTCAACTAAAATAATGAGCCATCTACTCATGGTTCAATGTGATATGAAAAGGTGTGGTAGTCATAGTGACCACTAATTACATCTCTCATCTTCTCACCTAGAAGAATTCCTCTATACTTTCTTATCACATAGGAGAGAAAACGTTAGTATGAACCAATCCTATCTTCTACTTGCAGAACAAGTCTCTCCAATTTCAATATGGTGGCTAATCTCTTGGGCTTAATTTCAATGTATCAACTCCTTTCTTAGGGTTAAGATATCAATGCACATTGTCTTGGTCACACCTTTGAACCATTAATGCCATGAGAATTTCCTTTTTTGAGGTCTCACCTTTTGTTGTCTACTCCAACCTACTCATCCTCTCTAAATCCTTTATCATATCCATCAAAGTGGTGATGATCTTCACTTGTTGTGATAGAACAAACTCAAATTTTGTGCAACTCATATCTTCATATGCAACTCCATAATATTTCTACTCATGGTCCAAGATGGTAGCTAGATTCATTACTCCACTTAGGCCTCCTCTTTAAGTCTACAAAATTCATTACTCCACTTAGGCCTTCTCTTTAAATCTACAAAACAATTAGCTCTGATATTGATAGGATGAACATGTGCCACATGTGAGGGATGAGGAAAACTCTCTCATCAATCACTAATTCTTGCCCTAACATAAACTCATAATCATCCAACTAGATGATTACAAGATCCACCTTCCATTTCCCTTATCCCATATGGATGAGTACATCCTCAACTAAATTTATTAGTGGCATATCTCCATAGTTGATAGCTTTGAATGAGGCCATTTCAGAATTGACTTTAAGTCCAAGCTTCTTCAACACTTCTTCCTTCACAAAATTTTGGGTAGCTCCATTGTCAACCATCACTATCACATGAATACCTCCCAAGTCTATGCCAACAAACTCTAATTGAGTCCTTTCCTTAATCTTATCTTTTGCTATGTTCTATTGGGAAGATAATATTCCCCATACCTTTAACATTCCTACCTTTGCATCATCTTGCTACTCTAAGGAAGCCACCTTCTTCGTTATAGAGCAATTCCTTACCAAATGATCCTTCTTTGTTATAGAGCAATTCCTTACCAAATGATATTCTCAAAAAATCCAAGATGAAATGGGCCTTCGCTTAGCTTCACCTATTGCTTTTCTTTTTTTGGAAGACTTTCCCTTCCCTTGTGCTTCTTCTTCTTTATCATTTTGCACTTCTCATGAGAACTAAACCATTGGCTATTTTCGCTGCTTAGTTCTAAAAATCGGGTAAGCAATAACATAAAAATCGGGTAAGCAATTGCAAAGTTTGCAAGTTTAGCCACACGAACAAGTTGTCATAGATTGAAACTTAGATCAGGGTACCTTGGTGAGACGCTACAGGGACTCATGCACTAAGAGGGCGTTGAGCACAAAACGGAAGGAAAGGTTGTCAAGTTCAAGTGAAAGAAGTAATTAAGCTCGAAATTTCAATTTTATTTTGTTTATGAAGTGGAAATTTGATATTAGTGATCTATTTTTCATATTTTTCACTTAACATGTTTTGTAAATCCATAATCCCATAATCGTCAAAAATATTTATGTTGTTATATGCACATTTTTATAAAACAATTAAAAGGAAGATGGTTATATTTAAAAGAATAAAGCAAAATAGCTTACTAATCTAACAATATAACCTATAAACTTGTTTATGAAATGTAACTCCAATTTTTTTCTAAAATTTTTTTGTCTTTGTAAGAATCTCATTATTTTTGGGTACGTAAGAATCTCATTTCCACCTCTAACAAAGAATGGTGTTAGGACAAAGCATAGCGAAAAAAAAATAGGTGTTCTGTAGCACGTTAAATTCCAGGCGTTTCTCTTTTTTCAGGCAACCCGTGGGTTCGTTTGCCCATTTAATGATGAGACAGAGTACACGTACTAAGTACACTGTTTCAATTCATATTCTAATCATTAATCCTTCCCTGATAATTGATATTCTTGGGCGTTGGCCATTCATTGTCCAGACTGTTATATAGACGTGAAACAACTCGTAGGAGCGATGGGTCTAACGATAATGAATGGTGACATCGATGCAAAACATGCATGAGGAATATCTTCAGACGTGAACATCCTTTCACGTTATGCACATTCACAAACCCTAAAAATTGACGAAATCGTGAAATAATAACGATTCAGACTTTCCTTGCAGAAGCTTCAAGTTGCTCAGTTGTTTCAATCTGTCATTTGAACATGAAAACGCAGCCGCCTATTTCTTTTGCAGTCAAATAAGGGAGAAATCATGTTCCATCTCTGTTTCTGAAGATGTATAAGGCTCAAATTCTCAAGTCTCTCGGCAGCTGGGGCAGTTTGCAATTATTGATCCAAAATTATATCTTGAATGCACATATGAAACACAGTCAGGGCTAATTATAACTTTTTTCGCATATTTATATTTTAAATTGACATTATAGGATTAATGACAGCTGGCACTCTAGTTGTTAGGAAAGGTTTCAAATGATTGAAAAAGTATCAGTTGACAAAGATATAGAGATACACAACGTAATGTGGGTTGGAGGTTGGAGTTATGTACATCAAAAGATGCCAAAGTTTAAAGGTACACATTTTTAAGCTGGCACTCTAGTTGTTAGGAAAGGTTTAAAATGATTGAAAAAGTATGAGTTGACAAAGATATAGAGATAAAAAAGGTAATGCGGGTTGGAGGTTGGAGTTATGTACATCAAAAGATGCCAAAGTTTAGAGGTACACATTTTTTTTGGAAACAAGAATATATTTATTCAATTGATATGTATTTGGTAGATTTTTTTTTCTTATTGATGTATTTTTCTTACTCTGAATGGTATTTTATTATTATTATTATTATTTATGATATATGGTTGGATTTGTTTTTAGGATTTTTTAATTTTTTTGTATTTAGAAGCAAGTTATTCGTTGGGTTTGGTTTGTTTTTAGATTTGTTTGAAGTTCAAATTTTTGATGAGATTTTTAGGAGATTATTATTAAATTTTATTATTATTATATTTATATTATATTATATATATATAAATGAAATATAGTATAAAATAGTAAGATATCATTATCAATAAATATAAAAAAAAATTGCTATTGTGAATATGGAAATTGCAAGGATAGATTACAAGCTTGAGTTGTGACATGAGGTTATGAGTATTCATATACAAAATTGGTCAATAGCTATGATGTTTGCCCTAAATTTCAAAGAAGTTCTATGGACTTTCTGACATTTAAAAAGTAAAATATACATTGTTTATTCTTTTTTTTCTTTTTTTCATGTTATGAGTGGACACTTTCTTTAAAATATTTGTAACATATAATAATATATTGTTTCTTGTTTAAAATAAAGAATGAAAATGTTCAAGGGTATTGTTTCTTGTTTATGATAAAGAATATATATATATATGTGAGAAATAAAAATCTTAAGGATATTGGCTTGGGATGAAAGTTTTATTTTTTTTCATGTATGCAATGAGTTTCACTCAAATTATATATTACACTTTATTTTCATATCAAATAGGGTAAAAATTCACCATCAATAATTTTCTTCTTCTTTTTTTTCTTGAGTGCCTAAGAATAGTTATATTATTTTATTGACATTTGTTTCATTAGGGGAGCAATACGATACCATGTGGGTTCATAGTTGGGGGTTTATATTGAATAAAAAATGACATAATATATTGAGCATATATTAGGGGGTAAAGGGTTTTTATATTGGCAGGTATAAAAAATGGAGCTCAAAGTTATTGAAAAAATATAAAAGGGTATATAAAATGTTAATGAAAAACGGATACGTGCAATATCTAGTGAAAATAGGGGATTTCTTAATTGGGAAGATATATTGGATTAGTATTGGTAGGGGGTTAAATAATGTGATTTTTAGATATATTTTCCAATATGTAGTCAAATTAGGGGTATTGTTTAGTATGCCCTGAACATCCCTCATATTTCAGAGGTTCACTGAGTGAAGCCCTAGTGATTCACATAGTGGGATAAATGAGTCTAATGGAAAGGCTTTGATATGAATATATAGTTTTGAGTCTGGTATTTATCTTTGCCCTACCTTATTTCTCCATTTTTTTATTAAATAATAAATTTGGAATTTGGAATTCAAGGGCCTAAAAGGAGTTGATATGACATAGCTTGTGACAGTTTGAGAGTTACCCTTTTGGTCTAAGAGCCACATTGTCAACTAAAGGGGCATGTTTTCTTATCCTCCATGGGGTGCCTTAGAGTTTTTCTTTATGGGGGAAAAACATGATGACTAACACCTTGTTTAGTAATGTTGTCATGTTGTTAGAGATTATCACATAAAAGGGTTTCCCTTTGATACTTTTGAATTCCAAGGAAAATCTCATGAAAATTTTATAATTATTAAGAGCCATTATTCCAAGTGATTATAACCATTTTCCCTTATTACAACATGAATCACATGCTTTAGCATCGCAATCATTGGAATGTCCAATACATACTCGCTCATTGTCCTTAATACTATATAATTTTCTTTAAAAAAATTATGCCACCTTGATCTACAATAATTACTTGAAACTCTAGTGTTTGATGTATAAATCAATTGAGAATTTTTGCTAGTTTGTTGTTAATGAAGTTATGGTTTCTACTTGAATCAATCAATGCTTTTACCATTTTGTTTTTGATATATCCTTATATCTTAAGAGTTTGAGTATTGTTGATGCCAACTAATGCATGTCAATATATGGTTGGAGTATTCTCTTCTAATTACATCTCTTATGACAAGTCTGGTTCTTGATCTTCTTCCTCTTCACAATTTATGTTGAATAATTTCCTCTCACCACATTATGACCCTTACTACTACTTTGCATTGCAGATAAAAATAGTTCCTATGCTCTTTCCCATTTATACAATGAGTGAAGCTAGGAGAGGGAGCATAGTGTTCTCTATAGTTGTTAGTTTCCACCATTTATGTAGACATTTTTATTTTCAACTTTCCTTTTCAAACTAAAACATGCTTTAGGGATTTAGTTCCAAGAGAAACACATAATGTTGAATTCACTCCCTTAATGTGCCCAAAAATATATCTAACAAATTATCGTGTCAATTTTTATTTACTATAACAAACAACTTTTGAAATTTTTGAATGTGTTTTATAGTTAGACATCTTAATTAGAGTTCTATCGACTTACTAAAACTTTGTTTCCCTTAGTATCTCCATAACATGTTATTAATTCCTCTATAAAAATGGACTAAGAGAAAATAGAACCAATTTCTTATTCAGAGAGTTATTGGTATAAAACAAAATAATTAGGTTCTAAATACATAGATGCAAGAGTTACCTTTCGTAAAGTTTTACATGGTGTAGATCTGATAATTACTCCATTTGAAATATATTTTTCAAAAAGAAAACATCTTAATAAATACAGTCAAACTATCATTACATTATCCCAAGTTTTGATTCATAATTCAATAATTATATTTGTATGTGATGGACTACAAAGCTTGTGTCTGTAATGTTTTTGCATATTATTAATAAAATACATCACCAACTATATATGAACAAGGAAATGATTTATAGGTGGCTATAATCAAATGAGAGGAGGGTAACTAGAGAGCCTAGATATTTTTTATTTTGTTATACCCATATTTGAGTTATGGGAGAAATGGTGGGTATGCGAACTTATTGTTGAAATCATGTGGCATTATGATAGCATGTTATTTAACCTCAACTTTTTGCTTCTTTAGGGTGCATTATTCATTTACTCTCATTAACTTTGTGGTTCCATATTCTAAGGGGAGAAGACAAATTATACTATTGTTGGATGTGGGTTACTACTTGTAAATTATAGCACGAGAATATGCTTGAGTATTGGTATGCTTTGGAATACCTCATAAAATTGTCCATGGCTAAGAATCTATGGAGCTTCTAGAATTGAGATTTTATAACCAATAACACTACATTATTGGAGGGAAATAAATATTGTAGAGAAGGAGATTCTTTTCTTTGGGTGGTGTAGTCTAAAAGGGAAATAGAGATAATAGTTGAGATTTTCATGGGAATATCGAGTAATTATGAAGTTTAAAAGGGGAAAGAGAGATAAGAGTTGAGATTTTCATGGGACTATTTGAGTAATTGTGACTAATGTGTATATGTGTGAATAAACAAATTTAAGGGTTGATTTCATATGAGAGATAGAGCTAGCCTAAGCACCCATGCTTTTGGTAGCCTTAAGTTTAGGGTGAATTTTTGTAGAGAGTGAATGTACAACAAATCCTATGCTTGTGCGAACAATATTACTTCTACATTCAATTGGTGAATCTTTCATAATGATAAGTGTCTTTTTTGTGCACTATGCATTAATATTCAATTTTGTATTCTAATGATTATCATTCTTTTACTACTGTGTATTCTTGTGAGAATTTGGATGATATAAATTTAGTGTTTTTAAGTTTCTTACGTGAGTTCTTGAGTATCATGCATAAGTTTTTCATTTTCTTTATTTGAATGAATATTGTAGAGAAGGAGATTCTTTTCTTCGGGTTGTGTAGTCTAAAAGGGAAATAGAGATAATAGTTGAGATTTTCATGGGAATATCGAGTAATTATGAAGTTTAAAAGGGGAAAGAGAGATAAGAGTTGAGATTTTCATGGGACTATTTGAGTAATTGTGACTAATGTGTATATGTGTGAACAAACAAATTTAAGGGTTGATTTCATATGAGAGATAGAGCTAGCCTAAGCACCCATGCTTTTGGTAGCCTTAAGTTTAGGGTGAATTTTTGTAGAGAGTGAATGTAAAACAAATCCTATGCTTGTGCGAAAAATATTACTTCTACATTCAATTGGTGAATCTTTCATAATGATAAGTGTCTTTTTTGTGCACTATGCATTAATATTCAATTTTGTATTCTAATGATTATCATTCTTTTACTACTGTGTATTCTTGTGAGAATTTGGATGATATAAATTTAGTGTTTTTAAGTTTCTTACGTGAGTTCTTGAGTATCATGCATAAGTTTTTCATTTTCTTTATTTAAATGAATGACATAAGAAGTTGAAATTCCTCTAGAAATTATTATTTATAGGGTACTTTAGCATGAGAGATGGAATTTCCTCCCCTAACATATTTTACTTCATGTATCTTACCCAATATTTGATAGATTGAGGGATATATCACTTGTAATCCTAATCAGTGGATTAATTTTCCAATTCTATTATACACATCAAATGGAAAAGAAGATAAATTTAAGCATACATATTATTATGATGATTTTGATGATCCTAACTAATAATGGGTGTTGAGTGAGGAAATTTATATGAATAAATTCCATTGCACTAATTAACAATCCAAGGAGGTGTTCTTATGAAGTGCTTACATTGAATGTGTATGAATTACTTGATTATTAACTTCCTAATGTAATATGAAATTATTATCTATGTGAAGGCCTTTATGTAACCACCGCTCCTAGTATTTACCTTCTTTTACAAGCTCCCAAGGTAAATGTGAGGTTGAGTGTTACTATGATATGATCTGACCTCCAAATTTTGGTTATGAAATTGGGGCCTACAATACGACCACAAACGGACATCCCTTAGAGACCACATACGAGTTAGGAGGCTGCAAACCACCCCATGTGGTCAATTCATGAGTTGGAACCATTTTTCACTTACCTAACACCCCAGCCGCACGTACAACAAGGAAATAGTGTGGTTATGAGGCCGCAACACATGCACAAGCCTGCTTCCATGCATTTATGACCAAATCCTCCAGTTTAGTATCAACATCCCAAAATCTGAGCCGCTTTTTGAGGCTAACCTCCATACCAATGCCCAGAACTGCCCATAACTTTCCAGAATAAAAATCGACAAGGCAACAATGCCAAATATTCAAACTTGAAGCCAAAACTTGACCTAGTCTGCCTAGAACATGATATATGTTTCGTTAAACATATGGTAAACATATGTCACAGGTCATGAATGCATATCTCATCTTAAATCTCTAAACTTCATCTGTGAATCACTGAGAAGGTTTAATGCCATCTCAAGTAGCTGAAACAACACTTTTTAGCCCATGCATTCATCAACCATTCAAATACTTAACAAATCATGAACAACATCCATAACTAGAGAACATCATAGAACCGTGCTTATAACTAGCATATAACTAGAATATTAACCATGAGAATCAACCATAAAATCAACACAATAGCAAGTATAGGTGCTCATATATTAGAATAGGAAAATAGCTCTTATTAACATATGTAAAATCCAATTAAGTTAGGGATTTCCACTTATCACCTGACCATAGATTCGGTTGAACCAATTATTACTTTTAGCTAATCACCCTCATTGCATATTCCAACATCGAATGTGGGATATCATAGGATAAACCATGATATAATCAACCAGATATTCCAAAGGGTAGACCCCCTCCACTCTCAACCTACTGTGACCTCACCTAAACTGGTCTTGAGATTACAAAACCAAAACCAAGCTTGGATGCCTCAAATTTAATTCATCATACCTCGAGGAATTTTCATGTCTCAATGCACCTATCGAGGGATTCCGAAGAAAACCATCTCCACCCCAAACCCTTGGGATTCTCCTAATGCCACCTCACTTGTTTCCAAAACCTTTCAGAAATCCAAAGCTCAACTGAGAATGGACCCCAACAAACCATGGCTATCCAGGAAATGACAAGGTAAGGCTGAAACCACTGTCACTATAGGAAAAACCCATGCCAATGGCACAAATGAATTAAATAAACAAATGCATGTAGCATGCATTCACATCCTAGAAAAAAAACCACACATGTAACATGTTACTTGCATGATCTTCCTGCTAAATTTGTTGATCCAACCTTCTCCTTACTTTCCTTCACTTTCCTTTTTTCCAAATTTTGATAGAAGTTGAAATTTCTCAAGATTTCAAACTATAAAACAAGAGACACAATTATACTCTACTCATCTGTGGAATGGAAATCACAATTTAGAACAACATGCATAGAAACACAATAAGAAAAACCCCAAATACATAGTGATTTCTAGGGGAGCCGAAATGGTAAAAACCCATCAAGCCTTTTTTCATTAATGAGTTGAATAGATAAACTATTATAATTGCTAGCTCTAGTTCTGAGCTCAACCTGCAAAAGAATAATTGTTCTCTTTTCTCAATGACAAAATCTAGCCAACACATCTAATCTTTTGCCCACCAAGCCTCATATTTCCTTGCACAATTCCTGAGGAAATTAGCCTGTAAAGAATAGGAATTTCCTCCAAACTGATTACGCAATTACCAAGGATTGATCACTAACTGCATGCAACACTTGTACACTCAAAACTAGTTTACAATTGATGTTATGTTTCCTTTTCATATCCACTTTAGCTGGGGAATTCAAATTTCTTGCATGCACTAGTTATTTTTGGTGGATTTGTCAATTAAGTAAAAAGATCTCTAAGTTATACTACTGTCCCACTCCACCACTTACTGTTAACTAAGTATATCAATAGTTAGAGATCAGTTAACTGAATATAACTAAAAATAACTAAACTAGATTACTAAAATTTAGCAATTTGACATTCATAACTGAACTATGAGCCGTCTAACTCAAATTTAATGAACTAACTAAGTGACAAGATCCATTCCAGACTTGTTAATTTGCTCCAAGTTGTCATGTTGATGTGGAAATGTTAGGCCCCTATACTACTAGTGTAACCTCTTATTATTATTAGTACAACCCCCTTATTATATTGATGTACCCATGTAGTGCCCATATTGTTACTATTGTGCCCCATAGAAGACCACTATTGTTATTATTGTGCCCTTACATTATTATTGTTATGTAGGCTCTGATTGTATAATCACCCCTTAGACTCCTATATATAGAAAGGAGGTCTTTTCATTTGTATCACCTAATAATTTTTCATTTATGTAATGTAAAGGAGGTTGTCCCCTCGAAGAGGCTGAATTCTAAGGCGTTGATCTATCTTTTCTATCTTTTCTTGAGCTAGTTTCATAACAAGAAATTTCATTCAATCAATTTGACTAAGGATAAAGTCAAATTGGGCCTTTCTTGAGCCTACATTTTTTCAACACTCCCCGTTAGCAAGAAAGGGATTTTCCACCACCCCTATCCCGCACCTATGGAATTAAAAATAACCTCTTGAAAACACATTTGTCAAGATGTCAGCATCTTGCTCCTCAGTTGGAATGTATTGTAGCAACATAACTATCCTCTACACACAATCTCGCAAATGATGATACATAATATCAGTGTGCTTGGACCTATCATAAAATATTGGATGACTAAAGAGCTTAATACAACTGTGATTATCATAATATATCATTGTCAGACCCATCTCCCAACTAAATAGACCCACAAGTATTTTCTGCATCCAAATTACTTCACATGTTGCTTGACCTGTAGCCATGTATTCAACCTATGTTGAGTTGAGTGCCATAGACCTCTGCTTTCTATTGTACTAGTAAATAGCTATGGACTCAACACCAAAGATAACACTCGATGTACTTTTCCTGTCAGATTGACTCTTTTCCCAATCTGCATCAGTGAATCCTTACAACTTCACTCCCTCTATCCATCTGTACCATAATCCACATTTGGTAGTGCCTCTAAGGTACTGTAACACATGATTTTCTTCCTTCCAATATAATTTGGTAGGCCTCACCATATCTTGGCTAAGTCAGTTGACTACATGACAAATTTCAGTTTGTGTGTTCACAAGATACATCAGTGAACCCACGAGCTTCCTGTAAATGGTAATATCAAATTCCTCACCTTAAGAAGCATACTCCTTCCTCTAGTTTGTAGCTAGAGGTGTGTTCATGGGTTTGAGGTAGGATCTAACACTCGATAGATGGAAAATGCATAAAATGTATGTATTGATCCACCTATGAAAGTGTGGGGTTACCTAAGGTAATATCCAACTAATGATAAGAAAATTCAATGAACAAGGTCAAGTTATTGATATGAAAAATTCTATAGGGAATACGACAAAAGGAAACATTAAAAACATCAGTAAACAATGATTACTCATGATGAAAATCAACACATGATCCAAAACATACAAAGGCAAGGAGGTTTTAGAGTATGAGTGAAAAATATGAAGAGCTTCGATTTAAAGAGATGGTGGATTGAGGCTTCGTGGAAAAAATGGATTTCAAATGAAGTTTTAAATCGCAAAAAACTAAGATAGACCCATTATATAGCTTGGAAATGGATTTATAGCGGTGGTGACGGTTCATCAAATTGTGATAGTATGAGCCCACAATGACCAATGGAAATATGGTGGTTTTTCATATAAAATGGGCATTTCCCTCGAGTTGAAATTCATTTGTGCATAGGGATGTTGATGAACTTGAAGAGGAGGATGCGCTAAAATTTGATGAGCTCATAGAGGACAAAACAACTGGTGGAATTCATATTTGTGACTTTTAGGTTGGTGATTATACCTTACGTGTCAATTCTAACAATTTGTATTTCTAAATTAGGGCTTATTTTGGTCTTAGGGAAACCCTACCCAATTTTTGCACTGCAACACAATAATTTAGCACTATTTTGTAGTGGAACACAAATATTGTGGAATTTAATTCATTGGGGAATGTAGGTTTATATGGAAAAATTGTGTTGGTGACTAGAGATAAAGGGTCGAGGGATTAAGTGGGTTTATGGTCCCTTGAGGTAGCCTTATGTATAGAGTTGATTATGACTACATGATACTCTAACGCTGAGAAAATAATGGTTTTGGGTAGATATGGAATATTTCAAAGCACTATGGTAAGAACAAGATTTTGAGGATCTTTGATCTCAAGTTTAGGAAAACCAAGTACTGAGAGAGGCTCTTTCTCGATATGGGTCGCTTAAATTCTTTGAGAACCCTTTGATGATAGATGGTAAGCCATTATTAACCTGCATAGTGAGTTACTAGAACCGGGATCTTGAGGCATTTTTTATATAAGACCACTAGATCCTAATGAATATAGAGGACATATACTTTCTAATAGGGTTTCCATCCTTGTCGGTGGTAGGAGATATAGATCCAGTGTTGCCTCAGAGGAGATATGTGGATGAGTTTATAGACTAACACTTTGTACCAAAAGCATGAGTGAGGAACCTGGAAGTTGAACTACATAATATAGAAGGACTAGAGGCACATGCTACTGCAATAGCCATGAGCTTCATTTAGGAAGCAATACTTTACATAAGGTCTCTAGAGGGAAGATGATCATGGTAGACAATGTACTTGAAGGGACCTACTATGGATGGGCCCAAATGTTACTAATGACACTGGAACACTATTTAACTTCATGCTAGAGGGAATTAGCAGAAATTTGTTCATTTGGGATGATATTATGCTCATTCTTATTTGAGAATATCCTCACTCTTCATCCCCATATCTGAATCCAAGATGAGGGTCCACAAAAGCCTAGGATGCATCACTAGGGACAGCGTCTATGATGTGGATGAGGAGGAATCAGGAGGGTATTCCAACCCAAATTTTTTGACCACTGGGACCAAGTTTTGTTATACATATAGGAATATCCGTACTCTGGAGTGAAATTTCAAGGTTATCCTCAATTACCACTGTGGGGCCCAGATGTTATGTGATATGTGACATATATTTTTTATTAGCATAAGCTAGAGTGTATATGGATGTGGTATTAACATTCAAACCTATGACATGAAGATATTGTGGCGATGAGGTTGGTCGGACATGGAGGATGACTAACAACATAAGGGGCCAAAAATAGATAGCATGATATGGACATGTTAGATGTATTTAGAATAATGGATTCCAACCACTTGTATGGATGATTTTGGTACTTAATATGATTACGCATTTTATTTGTTGTCACCATTTGTTTATGGTTTGGTTATTATCTTATTGATGCGTGTGATAAATGTCAATCTAGAATTTTATTTGCAATGGTATCTACATAGTTATTTTGTGCTCTAGGAACATGGTTGAATGATATGGATTCAAATTCACGTGCCAAAAGCTTAAATCATAGATATTTTTTAAATAGGAGTGAGTTATGCACATGATAAATGATATTTAATTGCATGACAAGTAGTAGGGAATCAAGGAAAACATGAAGGTGAAGGATGCGATGAGCAAGGACATCTACTAACAAACCTATCATAACATCATATTTTCCCTCATTAATGGTGGAAACTATGATGCAACCACCATTGGATTGGACTAACAAATGGTAAGGGGTAAATATGTGCTGTGGATGATGGATCCATCTAAAAGGTACAAGAAGACAACAAATAATATGATGAAGGGTGAAAACTACTAAACTAATGTGAAAAGAAATAAAAATATGAATTCTATGGGAAATTCCTAAGGGTATAATTTCTTTAGTTATAGTGCATGATCAAGATTGGGAAGGATCTCTCCCTCAAGACCCTTCATAATATATGACCCCTTTCCCAAACACTTTTTGACTATGTAAGGGCCTCGTTATAATGATTCAAAATTTCCATGCCCCATAATATCATGGGTCTAATCATAGATGAGAACTAAATCACCTTCATGGTAGACAAAAGGGTGTACCATGTGGTCATACTGGACTCCAGTGCACCTATTAGGTGCTTCAATGGTTTGCAAGGAAACTCAATTGTCTTCATTGGTGCTCTCCAACATCATAAGTCTTTCTTCTAAGGGAAAAGTATTTGGTAGGAGTTTGATAGCAAGGTGAAGGGAGGGAATCTGACACTCGATTGGTAAAATCACCTCCTCTCCATGAGAAAGGTGGAAAGGAGAGAACTCAATGGAAGTATTAATAAAGGTTCTATAGGCTCATAATGTAAGGAAGAACATTATATTCTAATTGGTCTTATACTTATTCAGCATTAACTGAAGCATAGTCTTCAAAATTTTACAACTTCAACTTGTTTATTCCCTTGGGCGCAATAAGATGATGAATATTAGTGGTCAAAACCTAAAAGTGAAGATATATCATATTATTTTTCATCTTTGAAGTGTTGGCAATGGTTAGAGACTGGTTATTTTTAAATCCCAAAACAAGCAATAACATGGTTAAAAAAGAAATGTGCATCAATGGTTTGCAAGCCAACTCAGTGGTCTTCATTGATGCTCTCCAACATCATAAGTCTTTGTTCTAAGGGAAAATTATTTGGTAGGATTTTGATAGCAAGGTGAAGGGAAGGAAGCTAACACTTGATTGGTAAAATCACCTCCTCTCCATGAGCAAGGTGGAAAGGAGTGAACCCAATGGACATATTAACAAAGGTTTTATAGGCCCATAATGTAGGGAAGAGCATTAAATTCTAATTTATCTTGTCCTTATTCACCATTCACTGAAGCATAATATTGAGAATGTTTCTAGCAACATCAATTTATTTATTCCCTTGGGGTTAATAAGATGTTGAATATTAGTAGTCAAAACCTAAATGTGAAGATAGATCATATTATTTTTCAACTTTGAAGTGTTGGCCATGGTTAGAGACCGGTTATTTTGAAATCCCAAAACAAGTGATAACATGGTTGAAAAAGAAATGTGCTACAGTAGTTGTAGTGTTATTGAACATGGAAATTCCCTCACCCCCTTTCGTAAAGTAATTAATAACCAAAGTGATGCACTTATGGTCATTAAAAGAGGTGCATTTACACTCAATAAGGTCGATGGTCCATTTATAGAAAGGACTAACTATGATAATCGGGTGGAAATTGTTGATTTTTTGGAATGAGATGCTCCACACACCAACACTTTGAACCTATCAGCAGCTTGCAAGAGATAATAGGAGCAGTCACCATGTTTCTTTAACCTGCATGATCAAGGTTGGGTCAATACCAAGAATAATGAAACCTAAACATGTCGCCACTAAAAAGAGAGTCGATGCGTGCAAGGAAGAGTCTTGGAAGGGAAAAATTTAGGGGCTAATATTTGTAGGTGGGCTAATTTTCCATGTTTTTTCCAAAAATAATATTCGCTAATTTCCATTTTTTCTAAAAATGATTTGCCCACATTTTATAGTATAAAATTATTTTACCTTAAAAATTGCCTAAATTTTATATAGACTAATATAAAATTATTAGAAATATAAATATTTTTACAAAACTATTTCCAAACACTTTACAATTTGCATATTAGGGGCTAATAATATTCACCAATATTTCTAAACTTTAAGATAAATTTCCTTCCTTAAAATTTTCCTTACTCCTAGGGAAATTATCATGTTTTAAAATAAAAAAAAAAAAACTCACTAAATTAACCCTAACCTTAAACAAAAGGTTAAATATAAGGCAATGAAAAATTCATCTCTCCAAGGTTTGAATCTTGGATCATTATAGGGTCTAAGTTGCTATAAATATAGAAAAAGGCACCGAGCTAGTCAAAACTTAGGCTAAAAGGCCTAAGGTTGAGTAGAGAATAAGTTGTTGCAACTTATAAATTAAAGAAATGAAATTGGTTGTGACACCCCTTATGCATAAACAATTAAATAGAGGAAAGCATCCTATTATATCAAATATTAGATGCATAGATGGAAAATGAAAATATTGGAAGACATATTGTATACATAACATTGTTTTAATTGTTGCTCAATTGTGAAAATCTTAATGAATAAAATGTTATTATACAACAATTAGAAAGGATGAAAAAAATTTATTTGACCCATTCTTCAATATAATTTTAGTGAATAAAATGAATATATGGGGGTTGAAATTGTGACTTGTGAATTGTATGACTTATAACTTTACCATTAAGCCACACATATGATCTATGTGAACTAAGTCTTTAAATATGTACTTACATTATTGTATACATATTTGTTTAATGATAATAAGGAATCTTATTAAGTAAATAAAATGTGCATTTAAGTAGAGATTGATAAGCCCCTTACTAATAGTAGTGAGACAACAATTAAACTGTAAGATCCATTATAACCAAAACCAATCTTGAATTTATATGTGATGCATAAGTCATGAGTCATGCAAATGATTGTTATTTTCTTGTTTTTGTATTATATTATAGTTTGTATTTTACAAACCATCATAGATCCATCTTAAATATGGATCTAACATGAGCCGAAAGGGATCCAATTTCTTCACGTTCAAATTATTTTATGAGTCAACATTATTTATGTAGGTTTTAAACTTGTACAGAAATTACCTGCATACAAATTCTAAAACACATAAAATAAACAATGCGAGAGCATAACACATAAAACAGATATACACAGAGATTTTCCCTTGGATCCCAAAACCAAGACTACCATCTTGATTTTTCATTATGTTCCTTTCAATGTTACAATACATATTTATACACGCTGAAGCATCCAATACCATGGACCAAAAACCATCGCATCCAAAACCATGTGCTAAAATCATGCAAAAAACCATAGGTAGGTTCGCCCAACCTAATATAGGGTCCACAAAACAAAATTTTCTAGGGCACTTCCCTAGACCCCATAGAGGGGGGTTACCTACACCCCTCAAACCCCTTGTGACCCCCCCGCTACGCAATCAGTGCAACGAAGGGGGTCTCCACCCCCCTCTAACCCCCTAGTTAACTACGTGGGCTAGTCGTGGAAAGAAAATAACACAATCCAAAATTCTCCCACTCGTTGTTTTCTTTCCACAAGGGGCCACAAGAGATCTTATTCATTTATCCAGCCTTGCAATGCCCATTGTTTCTCTACACCAAGAGAACTTCTCAGATATCACAATTTTTGTCAATGGATCTGCAGTATTCTTGAAAGTGTCCACCTTTACTAGCAACACCTTTTTGTCTTCTATCATATCCCTCACAAAGAGATACTGAACATCAATGTTCTTTGTCTTTGAATGATGTGTAGGGTTATTTGAAAAGAAAATTTCACTTTCGTTGTCTCAGTCTATCCTTATGGCTCCCTGTACTAACCCCATACTTGAACACAATCTCTGCAACCAAACTGCTTCATTGCTTGCATGAGTGGTTGCCACGTATTCTGCCTCTGTAGTTAATAGTGCCACTTCAGATTGTTTCTTATTGAGTCATCCAACTGAATGCACCTCTAAATAGGTTAAACACATACCCACTTGTAGATCTTCTCTGGTCCAGATCTCTAGCCCAGTCTGCATCAAAAAAGCCATGAATATCCAACACTCTGTCCAATCCTAGTCTTCCTTGGTAGCACAAAACATAATCACTAGTTCCACGCAAATACTTGAAAACTCGCTTCACTATTGTCCAATGCTCCTTCCTTGGTTTTGATATAAACTTGCTCAACACTCCCACTATATGTGCAATTTCTGGTCTAGTACAGATCATTGAATACATCAGGCTACTAACTACACTTGCATATGGAACACATGACATGTCCTCTTCCTCTTCTTGTGCGTTGGAACATTGTTCAACAAATAACTTCACACCTACAGGAATAGGAACCTTCACTAGTTTACTATCCTGCATATTAAACCTTTGTAGTATTGTCTCGACATACTTCCTTTCGTTTAACCAGAGCTTCCTCTTTGCTCATTCTCTTTTAATTTCCATGCCCAAAATATAGTTTGCAGCACCAAGATATTTAATGTCAAATTTGGAGGACAATTCAGTCTTCAAATCCTAGATAATTTGTTTTTCATTTCCAATGAGAAACATATCATCAACATACAAGAGCAGATAAATAACATGGTCACCAATTAATTTAAAATACACAGTGATCTACTTTGCTTCTTGTGAAGACAAGTAACCATATAAATGTATCAAATTTATGATACCACATCCTTGCTTACGATTTTAACCCATACAGAGACTTCTTTAACTTGCATACCAGTTCTTTCTTACCCTTCACTGCAAAGCCTTTAGGTTGTGTCATGTAGTTTTCCTCTTCTAGATGCTCGTGAAGAAATTTTGTCTTCATATCCATCTATTCTACCTCAAAATCAAAAGCAGCAACAACAAATAAAAGTAATATAATAAAAGTTACCTTGGCAACAAGAGAAAAAATATCACCAAAATCAATTCTCAACACCTAGGAATAACCTTTTGCTACCAACCGAGCTTTGTATTTCTCCACCTTTCCTTCTGCATTTGTCTTCTTCTTGAACACCCATTTGTTGCCAATGGGCTTCCTTCCAGTTGAGAACTCGAACAGATCCCAAGCCTCATTTTTGTGCAAAGATGGCATTTCATCAACCATGGCCTCTTTCCAGAGTTTGTCATCCTCTAAATCTACTTCTTCCTTCACAGTTTTGGGATCGTTGTCAGTAATAGATAAATAAAAAGTTGAATAGAAAGTAGATAGACTATACCTTTCTAGCTTCCCTCTTTCTCGAACTAATATTCTCACATGCAGAGTTTGTGGCTCTTCATCTTCTAATTCCTCCTCTGTTGTACAGTTTGATTCTTCCTCCTTAAGCTCAAACTCTATCTTCTCAATTTCCTTTGGTTGGACTTCATGTTTAATAACATATTTTACCTTTCTAAATACCACATCTCATCTGTACTCAACCTTCATTGTTACTGGGTTCCAAAGCTTATAACCCTTTAAACTATCCTTATACCCAATAAAGATGCACTTTTCAGATTTACTATCCAACTTGGTTCATCTCTCCTTTGGAACATGTACATATGCATCACATCCAAATAACCTCATATGTGAAACAGAGGATTTCTTACCAGTCCATACCTCTTGTGGAGTCTTATCCTCCAATGTTGATGAAGGTGATCTATTGGCTAGGTAACATGTTGTCTCCATCACCTCTGCCCAGAATTCCTGTCCTAACCTGTCACCATTGAGCATTTTTCTTGCCCTTTCCATCAACATCTTGTTCATTCTTTCTACAACTCCATTTTGCTCAAGTGTGTATGGAGTAGTCTTTTTCCATGCTATACCACACTTCTTACTGAATTCTTCAAATTCCTTGCTACAAAACTCTCCACCATTATCTATCCTCAACACCTTTATCTTCTTCTCTATCTAGTTTTCCACCAGAGCCTTAAATTCTTTAAACCTATGAAAGACTTCGGATTTCTTCTTAAGGAAATATATACATGTATTCCTTGAGAATTCATTTATAAATGATACATAGTACATAGACTTACCCAGTGATGGAACCTTCACAGGTCCAAACACATCATTGTGCACAAGTTCTAATATTTGTTTCGCCCCCTTACGATGAAAGGGGAAACTCACCTGATTCTACTTCCCATATACACAATTTTCATAGAAATCAAAATCCAAAGAGCTATTACTCATACCTTCTACCATACCTTTACCATGAAGTATTGAAAGGCCCTTCTCTCCAATATGTCCAAGCCTTTGATGCCACAACATGGTCTTCTCTCTAGAGACCACTAGATTTTCCGCTCCACTTTCAGGAACCACAGAGTTGTTGCACCCATCAACAACAGTGCTATCTTTCAGCTTGCACAGAGTTCCAATCCAAACTTCCCGCATCAATACCAGTGCTCCCCAAACCATATTATAGGTATACTTCTTGAACAATGTTTTTACACTTGCATCATCCAGCTTGCTTATAAAAATCAGGTTTCTGGCTAATGCGGGAATATGCAAAACAACTGGAAGTGTTCTAATACTTCCACCTTGCAACTTCAACTTTACTTTTCTACGACCAACAATTCTAGCCTTCATGTCATCCCCCAAGAAGACTTCACCACCATCATATTTCTCATACCCACAGAACCACTCTCTATGGGGAGTGAAGTGAAAGGATGCACCTGAGTCAATCAACCATGCCTCATGATCTACATGTGTACTTGAAGAAGCCAAGTCACATCCCCACCTTCATCTGAGGTGGTTTTCGCCTCTGCGGAAGGAGCATCATCAGATCCCTTTCCTTTATCAGGAGCTTTAGATTTACACTCCCTTCTAAAGTGCCCTTCCTTTCCGCATTGCCAACACATCACCTTTGTAGGTTTTCCTGGAGATTTAGATCTCCCTCTAGATTTAGATCTCCCACTCGATGACTTATTTTTGTTTCTGTTCTGGGACCGTCCTTGTACAAACAAGGTATCACCATTCTGGTTGTCCATATTTTTCCTTCTCATCTCCTCCGTAAGCAATGAAGAGACTATTTCATCAAACTGCAAAGCAGTTGCATTTCTACCTATTGCAATAACCAGACTATCCCACGAATCTGGTAGAGAACACAACAAACTGATGCACTTATCTTCATCTGAAATTTTAATATCAATAGATGATAACTGACTGACCACGGTATTAAACGCATTCAGATGCTCTGTCACCAAGTCTCCATCTTTCATCCTCAGGTTATACAACTTTTTCTGCAGGAAC
>APFE031758920.1:4830-29045 GCA_000404065.3 Pinus taeda | reverse complement strand
GTCTTCTGCTGTGCTATACCACACTTCTTACAAAATTCTTCAAATTCCTTGCTGCAGAATTCTCCACCATTATCTGTCCTCAGTACCTTTACCTTCTTCTCTGTCTGATTTTCCACCAGAGCCTTAAATTCTTTAAACCTGTCAAAGACTTCAGATTTCTTCTTAAGGAAATATATCCATGTATTCCTTGAGAAGTCATCTATAAATCATACATAGTACACAGACTTACCCAGTGATGGAACTTTCACAGGTCCAAACACATCACTGTGCACAAGCTCTAATATTTGTTTCGTCCTCTTACCACCAGAGGGGAAACTCACGCGATTCTGCTTCCCATATACACAATTTTCACAGAAATCAAAATCCAGAGAGCTATTACTCATACCTTCTACCATACCTTTACCATGAAGTATTCGAAGGCCCTTCTCTCCAATATGTCCAAGCCTTTGATGCCACAACATGGTCTTCTCTCCAGAGACCACTAGATTTTCTACTCTGTTTTCAGGAACCATAGAACTTTTGCACCCGTCAACAACAGTGCTACCTTGCAGCTTGTAGAGAGTTCCAATCTGAACCGCCCGCATCAATACCAGTGCTCCTCGAACCATCTTGTAGGTATCCTTCTCAAACACTGTCTTTACACCTACATCATCCAACTTGCTTACAGAAATCAGATTTTTGGCCAACGCAAGAATATGTAGAACACCCAGAAGGGTTCTAACCCTTCCACCTTGCAACTTCAACTTTACGTTTCCGCGACCAATGATTCTAGCCTTCCTATCATCTCCTAAGAAGACATCACCTCCATCGTATTTCTCATACCCACAGAACCACTCTCTATGGGGAGTGAAGTGAAAGGATGCACCTGAGTCAATCAACCATGCCTCATGATCTACATGTGTACTTGAAGAAGCCAAGTACACATCCCCACTTTCATCTGAGGTGGTTTTTCCTCTACAGAAGGAGAATCATCAGATCCCTTTCATTTATCAGGAGCTTTAGATTGACAATCCTTTTTGTAGTGCCCTTCCTTTCCACATTTCCAACACACCACCTTTACAAGTTTTCCTGGAGATTTAGCTCCCCCTATAGATTTAGACCTCCCACTTGATAACTTATTTTTGTTTCTATTCTAGGAACGTCCTCATACAGACAAGGCATCACCATTTTGGCTCTCCATATTTTTCTGTCTCATTTCTTTCGTCAGCAAGGATGAGACTATTTCATCAAACTGCAAGGCAATTGCATTGCTACCTATTACACTAACCAGAATATCCCACGAATATGGTAGAGAACACAACAAACTAATGCACTTATCTTCATCTGAAATTTTAATATGAACAGATAATAACTGACTTACCACAGTATTAAATGCATACAAATGCTCTGTCACTGCTTCTCCATCTTTCATCCTCACATTATATAGCTTTTTCCATAGGAGCAGTTTATTTACCAGAGACTTGGATTGGTACAAAGTCCCTAACTTGTCCCACAAAGCCTTGTCGTAGCCTCCCCTGATACATTCAGCAATACTAAATCTGAGACACACAATCGTATTGTGCCCTTTGCCTTCCAATCCAACTTCTTCCATTCTTCATCAGACACTCCCATTTAGTACATGGATCTACTGTGATCCATTGATATTTATCCACCAATAGATCCTCCATCTTGATTTTCCATAACTCAAAACTCTGACCATTAAATTTCTCAATCTCTATCTTTCCACTACTTGCCATCTTGTTTCACCACCAGAATCAATCCCATAGATTTCCCACTGAACAAGGTTTACCACAGGCCCGAGCGAGACCCCTCAGCAAAAAGGGCATCCCCTTGAAGCCAAAACAACTATGATACCAAATGTAGGTTTTAACCATTTACATAAATTACCTACATATGAATTCTAAAACACAAAAATAAATAATGCGAGAGCATAACACATAAAACACATACACAGATATTTTCCCTTGGATCCCAAAACCGAGACTACCAGCTTGATTTTTCATTATGTTCCTTTCAATGTTACAATAAATATTTATACATGTCGAAGCATCCAATACGATGGACCGAAAACCATTGCGGCCAAAACCATGGACCAAAAACCATTGCATCCAAAACCATGTACAAAAATCATGCACAATATGATAGGTAGGTCCGCCCAACCTAATATAGGGTCCAAAAAACAAAATTTTTAGGGGCGCTGCCCCAGACCCCATAGAGGGGGGTTACTTGCATCCCTCAAACTCCCTGTGACCCCCCATCTACGCAATCGGTGCAACGAAAGGGGGGCACCACCCACCCCCCCCCAACCCTCTGGTTAACTACATGGGCTAGCCATAGAAAGAATATAACACAACCCAACAATTTAAATGTATTTTATAGTTATTGTTTTTTTTTTAGATTTTTAGATTTTTTATTTTGACCGAGATGAGCAAACTTTCAACTTTCATCAGGAACGGACAACGTTACACATCATACTGGGTTGTAGAATGAGCCTCTCAACTCAATTATATGTTTTTTAATTCTCTTTTGTTTAAACATAATAACAAAAAAAAAAAAATTAAAATGACTTAACAAAGATTAAAACTAAAAGAAAGGAAAGTTAAGATTAAAACAACTAAAACCTAACATAACTTAAAACATAAAAAATAAATTTGAAGAAATAAGAAAATGAAACATTTATGTAATAAAAATGTATTTAGAGAACACTTAAATTGTTTTAATAAAGAAATGAAAAGTAAATGAAAGAAAATGTTTCTCTTATGTTATTTTTATCGAAAGACTGTTCTTAAAGAAAATGTTGTTAAGAGGAGATGAAATGTTGCAGAAAATGGGGGAATTAAGACTTGTAAATGAACATCTTTTTATTGCTCCAATTTTTGAATACAACTCTGCCTAAAATAATTCTTAAAATACCACCATAGATCCATCTTAAATCTAGATCTATGAAACACCGAGAGGGATCAAATCTCTCGAGGTGAAAACCTCTTTTTTGAGTGCAAAAATTGAAGAAATATATGCACCTCGAGAGATTTGATCCCTCTCGGTACTTCATAGATCCAAAGTTAAGATGGATCTAGGTTGGCTTCAGTCATGTATGGCCAAGGAAAATATATCAAAGATATGATTAATTTGATCAATAATATGTAAATACATTTAATATTAATATAATCATTTTAAATATACTAAGTATGCCTGAGATTATTTTAATTTTTAATTTTCTTAGTTACCTCAATTAATTGAGATGATAAATATTATTAATAGCTTTATTGATGAAAAATTATAAAATAAAATTTTTGAAAGCAAAGTGACAATGCAATAGTGTTGAATGATAGAAAATGTGAATAATAAGAATCTAGTCAATTACAAATAGTTTTTATTGTGATGAATCTCAAACTATTTTCTTATACTATTCTTATTGTCACCCTTGTTAGTTTTGTCGTATTTTCATATCGATTATATGAAAAGGACAATTGAAATCATAAACCATTTAAATCTTTAGCTCAAGTTGTTGTAGTAAAAACCATACCTTGTATCTCTTGCTCTCCAATATTAATAAGTTGAATTACTATAACACAAAAATCAATGTAAATTTCCAATAATTTTTTGTTCTTACACTAAAATTAATGCACATTATTAATCCAATGACTTTAAAGTTAATGTACCATCATACATCAAATTACATGAAATCAAAAATCAACATCTATGCTGAAATAAATGCACCTAATGTAGGCAATCAAATAAGATTAGAAAACAACTTCTACAGTGAAATCAATGCATCTAATGAAAACAATCAAATAAGATTATAAATCAACATCTACACTGAAGTCAATGCATCTAGTGCAAGTAAGAAAATAGGATTAGAAACCAACATCTACACTGAAATCAATGCATTTACTGCTTCAAATAAAATAGGATTAGAAATCACCATCTTCACTGAAATCAATGCATCTAGTGAAAGCAATAAAAAAGGATTAGAAATCATTTACATTGAAGTCAATGCATCTAGTGTAAGCAATCAAATATACTTAGAAATCAACATATACATTGAAATCAATGCATCTAGTGAAAGTAATAAAATATCATTAGAAATCAACATCTACACTAAAATCAAGGCATCTAGTGCAAGCAATCAAATAGGATTAGAAATCACCATCTACAATGACATCAATGCATATAGTGAAAGAAATCTTCTTCGCTCTCTCCCCCCTCAATCTATATCTATATCTCCCTCCATTTCTCCTTATTTGTCTCTCTAGCTTAGCCCCCCAAACACACACACTCTCTTATTCCATATTTATAAATCTCTCTATCCCTCCTTCTCTCCATCTCTCTCTTCTTCCCTCTCTTAACCTTACATCAATATATTTATCTCCCTTTGTCTCTCTAAATCACCCTGAAAACATACACTCTCTTTCTCCAATTTATCTATCTATCCCTCCCTCCTCCTCTCCTTGTCTGTCTCCCTCTCTTCCCCTTCTCTCCCTCTCCCTCGCTTCTCTCTCTTTCCTCCTGTTGTCCTCTCTCATTCTCTCTCCATCTTCCTTATCACTCCCTCTCTCTATCCACCTTTTTGTCTCTATTTATTTCTTCTTACCTCCCTCTGTCTCCCCCTCCAACCTCATCTATATTTCCCTCCCTCTCTCCACTCTCTAAAATCCTCTCTCTTCTATCTTCTCTCTACCTTTCTCTCCCACCTCTCTCTCTCTCTCTATTTACCCTCCAATTCTGTTACTATATCCCTCCCTCTCTCCTTATCTCTCCTTTTCTCCCCCTTTCTCTCCATATATCCTTCTTTGTGTCTTTATCTCACCCCAAACATGCACACTCTCTCACCATCTCTCCCTTGTCACTCCCTATCTCTCTCCACTTCTCACTCTCTCTATATTTATTCTTCCCTCACTCTCTCACCCTCAAACTCCATCTCTCTATCACTCCCTCTTTGCTCCTCTCTCGCTCCCTCTCTCCTCCTCTCTCTCATCCTTCTTCTCTCTCCATTTCTCTCCTACCTCCCTCTCTCTTACCCCATAACTCTCTCTCTCTTCCCTCAAATCCTCTATCTTCCCCCATCACTCTCCTCCTCTCTCTCTAGTCCTCTCTCTCATCCTTCCTCTCTCCCCCTTTCTCTCTTACCTACCTCTCTCTTCCCCCATTACTCTCTCTCTCTGTTTTCCCTCTAATCCTCTTTCTCTCTCTCTCTCTTTTACCTCCAATCCTCTCTCTCTCTCTCTCTCTCTCTCCAACTATGTTACTATTAACGGTATTGGACCCATCAACATTCAGTGGAACTTCCTGGTATGAAGTCCCAACTAGACCTCACATCGTTTGGTGTAGGAGTCCCATCCGTTTTGATGGCCCGATCGCCATTATCTTAAATATTTTCCTTAGCTATTGATTGTGAGCACATGAGAGTTGTTTAATTTTTCCTCTAACAACAAGGTTTGTGTGCTTGGTGAGTGCTTAGTGATACTTGTGTCAAATTTCTTTCACTATAGATGGGGAGGATGGAAGCGAGTCTCAGTTTGAAAGGGAATAGTCCCAACTTTGCTAGAGACACACAACGCAATAGGACATGTGCAACTTCTAGCGGAGTAGTCCACAAAGATGCGACAATCACAAACAAAAGGTGAATAGTTAGCATGTACGACATCCAACAGAATATTCCACATGAGTGCGATGGGCGTTATAACAAGTTTACAACAATGAATTTTTCGAGTGTTCGGCGATATAGCCCACATAAGAAAGACAACGTTAACAACTGATAGAACACATTTCCAATAACATATGTACTAAAACAACCGAAATAGTTCAATTGTCCTAATACATGTTAAAGAAACATGGATTACAAGCATCTAAACAATAGTCTTACAAATGAATACAATAGATGTGTGAAAATGTGCTGGCTTGTTAATAGGATTCTGAATTAAGTGAAAGTTCTAAGATAGATTCCTACACCATTACATCACTAGCTCCGATAATGGAGTGTTGGAGCCACTGCTCACATCTCAAAGAAAATATTACAGACTCCCAATGCTATATGGGAGGAGCTAAGGTGAAAAGAACTTTGCATGTACAAATGAGGGGTATTTATAGCCCAAGGTAAAACAGGCCCTTGTGACTGTTCGACTTCCCTCACGACTGATTGACTTACATGACTCTTCAACTTTACATGACTCCTCAGATATACATGTGGGTCTCTTGAACTTCCATTTTACATTACATTGATTACAACAATGTGGCCTACAGTAGTGATCTGGCTGAGATGACTCATTACATGACTCGACATGATAGAGTTGGTGTGTTCATGTTGCTGGTGGTGTGCATGTTGAGCTACATTGTTGTTGAGTGATGGATGTGCTCTTGGTGTATCATATCTTGACCTCTGCATGGCAAGGTGTGTAGAGTCTTCAATGGTCTTAGTGTTCGCTTGATTTCACATGTGCATGTTTCTCCTTTGCTTGTACTTTGCCATGCTTCATGTGTTTTTTCATTCACAAAAACATATCCTCACATGCATTCCTTGTTCGTTCGTTCACAAAACGATCTCCTCACATGCGCTCCTTGTTCATCCTGTTCCACGTCATGTCATGTCTCATCCATGTACCTATATCTGCAATCACACATGAAAAGACAACATCAAATCCAGAAATCTCCTAGTATACCATGATGCATTATTTTTCTCTTTCAGATGCAGGTGACTCAGAGAGAGGACAAGGCTCTAATACTACACAATGTAGATTTCAAGCCGGGATGCAGGCTCTAGGCATTACTCATGAAAATTTTGCAGAGGTCACTAGGAGGCTGAGATGGGAAATCCGGATTGGCAGTGGCTTCCCGTGGGATCTAGCTTAGCTGTAGGGAATATCTGTGCAATTTTTTCAAGGAGACAGTGTAAGTAGTACAGGGAGACTGGAAATGAAAACTACACAATTTTTTTGCAAATATGACATTGGGATGTGGGAGGCTTCTCATAAATATTGCACAATTTTTCTAGGGAGATGGCAGTGCACTGCGAGAGGTTGCTGGTAAAAACTATGTAGAGCTAGGAGCTTAGCCTGTTGGACATCCCTATGCAGTTTGTGAGATGAGTCGAATGCTGGGATGCTAGAAGACTTATCATGAAAACTGCACAGCTTTCTGAGTGAGTAGTAGTCCGATAGGTTGGGGGATTGGCTGGAAAAATGCACAAATTCTTAGGGCAGTGCATTGACGGACACAGGGTTTTTATCTAGCATGTTTGTGCAGTTTCTTTAGTTAGTGGAAGTGATTATGCTTGGCAACTTCTGTTTAATTTTTTGGAGTGAGGCTTGGGATCACTACCCATTCAAACTCTCTGCTTGAACCACTGGATGCTTGGTTGATGTGCTTGCAGGAAGCGTGGATTAGGATGACTTGCTGGGAAAATTCAGCATTATTCTGGTGACAGCCGGTTGAGTTTATTCTAGGATTACATAGTGCAGACTGCCTAGGAGGTAGCCTCAAGGTCTGCACAATTCTAGGCAGCAATACATGATCACTAAGAGCTAAAATTGCCCAATGCAACTCAATAAATATCCAAATGTTGGAGGATGGGCCTGTCGATAGAGTTTCAACAAAATGACCAAGTGAGCGATGAGTGACTTTGTACATGCATGACCTCGCGAGCACACACTTGACATGACTTAACAAAAGGACACCTCAAATCATCAAAACAGCATACACTAAGTGTGACTAAATGATGGTGCGAGTGATAAGCACGACACTTGTGATAGATCTTTAAATGACCGCGACAATTCTTGTGTAACAGTGCATACAACTTTGTGTGTGATTGTGATAGATGTTTACATAGTGAATCCAACTTGTAGAGACAAAGAGGGACCTTGTGCATAGCCAAAAAATGGCTACAATCATGACATTGTGACCAACATGCAAAAAGTTGTCAGTTGAACAGTCAAGTGAGGAGGGTGCAACAATTCAACACAATCTCATGGGAGGACCTCGATTGTTTGCAAACATAAAGGGAAAACCCAAGGATGGCTTTTAAATTGGATGCAGGCCAAAATTTTGGAGGTTGTTGCAGCAACTACAACAGTTGGCGACACACTATTGAATTCCGGCTTGTTAGTTTTTTCCATTGACAACACAGGGCCTTGGTCTCTCAGGCAGTATTAAATCATTGTGCTAGTTACATTGGCTTCCCTACTTACCCCATGGATAGCTATGATTCACCTTTCACCAAATTAATCAAACACAACAACAAGTTTCAGCTTGATCACAATGTTTCTAAATGAGGAAGGGTAGTTTGGCTCACGAGTTTAAAAAACTTCAAAGTATAAGTGATCCAAAATGGATGTTGGATAGACTTCAAAGTCTAAGTGTTCCTCACAGAGGAAAGTGAAATTCCATACCTGGACATAGCTCCATTGTAGAGATATTTTCATTATGAATCTACTGCAACTTGAATGGGAAAGAATGGACTTAGGATGCAGAAGTTATCGCTCAAAGAATATGCCCTTTGTTCCTTAGAAAAAGAGGCAAAATCCCCTAAAAATGGCAAAAAACCGTTATAAAGGGAAATGGCATCAGAAAAAGGCAAAGGGCTAGACTTAAGTGGAGGTGGAAGAAACTTTGATCAGCTGATCCGATGTATTGAATCAGAGGCAGACATATGTTCGATATCGGGACCCTGTACCTAGCGATTGCGATCATGCAATTCAATGACCACTGATGATCGTATCGGCAAATCGTCATCGGCGATGTACAAAACCCCTAGGCCGTATGTAGTAGCGATCACAACGGGAAATCTCGTCCATTAGATCGTGAGAGGAATGGACGGCCAGGATTAAATCAGATCAACGATTGTCAGATCTGACGGATTTCATAAGTGCAATTCATAAAATTTGAAATCTGGTAAAAGGGGATTTTCTGTGTATTTATGCATTTCCGCTATAAAACCAAAATACAAAGGAATGCACCCGATGAAATGAATCCAGACCTGAAAGGGCTTATAAATGCAAATGTATATTATTTGAAGTCTGCCATAAAGCCATTCGACGGTATTTTTAGTGTTTTAATGAATTTTTATAAATACAAAGGAAATGTGAATGGGTCGATATAACAGACCCGAAAGGGTTTTATACGCAACAAGATATGTTTTGAGTTCCATAACAAGTGGGATTTTAGGTGGGCCATAGACGGTAAGTGGTATTGGTCGGGCTCCGCTTGAGCCCATACACTAGCCACCACGTGGCTAGGCACCGGAGAGAGAAAACCACCCTTTTCAGGTAGGTAATCTCCAGGTGCATAAGCCACCCGAAATTGATAATAATAGTTGGATCGATGATGACTTGCAATAGTGCCCAAAAGTGGACCTGAAAGGAATCTAGGGTAAAATTAATTATTTTTGAAGTCCAATAGATTGTGTTTGGGCAAATTTTCCTCGTGTTTTAGTGTATTTCTCTGTGTAAACAGAGAATGACTATTCTGAGAATTTCAAAGGCACGATGGTCCTTCAATTACAAAACAGGTGGCCACCATCCTTGAAGGTGTTTAGCAATGATTGCTAATGCTTAGAGGGGGATTTGAGTAGACAGAGGCCAGGAGCTAGAGAGCCCAGAGGAGGAAAATGAATAGACAGTGCCGATTGGCTTAAAAGCCACATAATGATAGAGATAAAAAAGGCAGTGCTGAGATAGGAGTGCAGAAAGCTAAGCCAAAGTAGGAAATAGAGGCAAAGAAAGTAGAGAGAATGAAGAGCCAGAGCCCAGGGCCAGAGCCTAGAGCCAGAGTGAGAGTCGAGAGCCAGAAGAATCGATAACTTCAAGAGCGAGGGCAAAAATGGTGTCTAAACCCATTATTTTCGTGTAAAATAGTGGAGTTGAGCCAAGAGCTTGTAAAAGGACTTTGTCATAATCCCAGAGAGCCTAGTTGAGTTGACTAGAGCTCATGGAGATGTAGCCCAAGAGTTTTGGGTGAACTCCTAATTAAATTGTTGTCTTATGTGTGTTGTTTTATTGTTGCATTATATTTGTTGCTTTAGTTGGTGTTATATCAGTTCAAGCAAATAGACTTAAAAGAACATAAATATTCAACAATAAACATAAGCATACACCTTATTTCAAGCTCATATTTAATTCCACATTGGTTAATCATAAAGACTTGGGAACACAAAAGCTTTGGAAGTGGGAGAGGTCCTTGTAAGTTAGACAAGGAGCATAAGTGCCCCATTATTAGATAAGGTGGTATCAGAGCTTGAGATTGGTTAACCCCACCTTTAAAGAAGGTTATATCAGAATGTTTGATTGACAGAGGAAAGATTGCTTGTCTGAAAGGTGTTCGGGCAGTCAAGGATTGACTGTCTAATTGATGTATGCTTTCTTGCAAACTAATTATTGTTTGAGTTGCAAAGGTGAAAGGAAAGTTATTGATAGCTTAGTCTAGGAAGGAAAAGAAGGAAGAAGGGTTGAAGACTGTTATCACCTAGATTGACCTCAGGCTGAAGGGAGGCAATTCTAGGGTAACCACAAACCAAGCTTAACCTGGTAGCTAGCCCTACTAGGTCGGGAGGGGGCTCTGTCCTTATGGATCTCAGTCAAAGGGACTGGATTAGATAGGGATTTTAGGCTAGGTATAGTAGCTCGAAAGGTTTTGATTGAATTTTTTGGTGTTTGTCGGATCAGATGGAGCTGGGCAGTTTAGGTCTGGGAAATTAGGTCAGAATGCAAGGTGTTCTATGGGGCAAGGTAGGGGTGATAGGATAGACTGGTGCGGAGCTAAGGAGGGCAAGTAATGATCATGTATCCTTGTCAAATAATAGAAAACATAGAATACTGAATGATTTCCCAAGCTAGAGCACTGCAAACAATGAATTCTACCAATCTATATTGATATCATTTAGTTAGAAGCAGTGAAATAGACGATGGCATACATAAAACATGTAAAAAACTAATAAAAAATGAAGAAAATATGAAAAATAACCATACCACAGGAATCCCATAAAAATAGTTGCAACTCCTATTAGTTTCCTTGCTAAACTGCTTACAATGATGTACAATATAGTTCAGAGCATCCAAGTGAATCCAACCTCACCAAATGACCGAGAAAACACATACTATAGACATCTAAACTAATTATCCTGACCTTCAGGGGTTGAATCCATGAGAAGAGGGGCAGTTTCAATCATTTCCCAACGAAGAACTAAAATATAGGAAATCAAACAACTATCCTCTATAAGTAGGGAAACTGATTCACTGGCCTCAAAACCACCTCTAACTAATGAATCTACCTTCTAACACCATTTACCATCACATTTACATGCCATGTCATTAATTACATGAGTGAAACATCCATGAGGACAGAGAAGACAAATCCACAGTAAAAAAAGGTGAAATTTTGATTTTCTGAGCAAACTGGTCAAAAGCGCAGCACCACTTTCCACCTACTTTTGGAGGCCTTCCCCTTAGCCCAATTGAGCCCATGATAGCTCATTGGAAAGGTCTTTAAGTCTAGTTTCTGGAACAACTAGAATTTTTGAATTTGGGGGTCATTACCTCAAACTGCCCCCCCCCCCCCCCCCGGCCCCCCTTCCCCTCCCCTCCCCCCTCAAAACTTGAATCTCATAATACTGCTTCTGTGTGCCAAAAAATAGGTAGAAAGGTCATTTTTTGGTAGTTTTTGGACCTTTTGGTCACCTAGATTTGCTCCAAAAATTCTGAAAATTTCCAGGGAGTATTTTCTCATCATGCGAAATCCAAATATGCAAACCTTTTCTCCATCTAAGGCCTCATGAAAAGGAATTTTCTGCATTAAGAATTTCAAAATTTTAAAAATGAAACAAATTCTCAAAATTTGCCCAAATTTGGCATGGAGGACCACCATCAAGTGCTTTGGTTGGCCAAAGAATCTTCAGCCAATATTTTGAGTCTCTCTTGCTCTTTCTTGCCCTCTAAGGCTCTCCCCAACCTAGCATTCATCCTCTTCATTCTCATGTTGCAAATTTTGTTCTGTGTCCTATAGTGATAGGCCATGTGCCTCATCATCTGGTTATCTCTGTTGGCCTTCCATAGCAGCTTCTCAAGGTGTAGGTTGACTCTCCTAAGCCAAGTATCCCTTGTGTGGTTTTCTCAGTTGCATGGCTCTATCTGCTAAAGTGTCACTACCTGTGGTCTCCTCCTCATAGTCTTGGTCTTCCAGGTCCATGTTTGCAAGGTTGAGGTGTATGGAAATGAGTAATGAGGGGACGGAAGATGAACTTGTGGCTAGGAAATGAATGGAGGAGTAGGGAATGAGAAGAAGGGTATTGTGTCTTGAGGGATAAAGGGTGTTGTGTCTTGAGGAACAAAGGGGAATGTGAAGGAATAGTGGTAATGAGGAAAAACGGATACGGTGATAGGGAAATAAGGATAGGGGAATTTTCGGAGTATAGAACTAGGTGCTAGGATGAATTGGAAAGAGTTAGGGTTTAAGCATCATTAGGGAGATTTTAGGGTTTGAGATTAAACATGGAAAACAATTCTTGTGACTTATATTAGAAAAACAAACGAAGGTGAAGAATGTTTACTTACTTGTGGAAATGGAGAGCAAGGGAAATTTTGACGTTTTCTTGAGGATTTGGAGGTTTCTGGGCTCTCCTGCTAAAAGAGCAGCACCACCCTGCAAAAAGCATAACGCCACTTTAGAATGACTTTTGATTGCCTTCTCAATGTCCAAATTGGGTGTCTGATAGCTTGTTAGAAATCGTGTCGAGTATAATTTCTAGAATATCTTGAGTTTTTCAATTTTGAGTTTATTTTCCCTATCAAAATTCCAATATCCCAAGACTGGTCAAAATGTGCAGAATGAGGCTGCCAAAATGCATAATGTTGTTTCAATCAACTTTTGAAAGTATTCCTCAACTCCAAATTGATCTCATGATAGCTCATTGGAAATATCTTCGTGTCTACTTATCAGTTGACTCATCAAGCAGGTCATTTGGTCATTCCATCTAGGAGAAAATTTGATTTTACCAAGGTCACTCCAGAGGTGCATCAACCCTCCTGAGGCAAATGATGTTTTCAACATTTCTCCCAAACCATGAAACCTGTGTAAAAACTAAAAGAATTTTTCTTCTTGGGCAAATGATGGAAAAAAAACTCTCTCACTTTTGTGAGATTCATCTTTTCTTGCTCAGAAACACAGTTTGAAGAAAAATTGTCCCGTATGTATGGTGAATGGCTTGTTCCTTGGAATGACTTCTCGATAAATGATGGAGACCTGATGTTTGATGATATGAAATGGCCTCATACCTTTTGATATCCCTTATGCCTCCTCTTCTAAAATATCTTTGATCCCATAGCCAACCCTAGCTCAGTGGGAGAGGAATTTAGTGTTTTAGTGCTTGTTTTTCTTTTGCTTTTGCAAGTGAATTGGTGCTCAGGATGACTTGATTTTTGCAGTGGCAAGTGCTTGGCAACATCAAAAGATGCTCAGGAGCAGCTAGGAACCAATATCACATATGAAAAGATAAAATTACATCGTAAATGAAGATAAAAACAAAATACTTTGTTTTCAGATCAAAACTTTTATTGAGGTGAGAACTACATTAGGCTTTCAATATGATAAATTATGGCTTTACCAATCATTATTGGCCTCCTCATGTCCTTGCTGATCATTATTGGCATGTAATTATTGGATTTGACCATGGTGGGACCCTAAAACCTAATGATACCAAACCTTAAGACCTAATGAAATGAATTGCAAAGTAAATAGGAGCCATGACTAAAATATATGAAAGAGGATTAGCAAGTACAATTTTGAGGGAAAAATTTGAAGAAAACCCTACTGTCAACGAATCCATGACCTAATGGAATGAAAACTCATCAGTATGGGACTCCTACTATGAAATAAAAAAGAGCAGATTTTTATCACTAATGGCAGTGTGAAACACTGACACTAACAAAGACATTCTTCTATCTTAAAGGACCTCAAAGCAATCCTCAAAGAACAATGGGTTTGTTGCAAAAGGTTGCTTGGATAAGCTCTTTATTAATCTTGTTTGAAGTTTTTTTGTTCATTGGAATAATGAAAAATTCTACAAGTGTATCCTAAAATTCCTCCTCCATCACAAGACTCTTTAATGGAGACATGAAGCAATACTTTTTCATCATGATGGACAAGGTGAGAGAAATGCATGAGGATGGAAGAAAGAGAAGAATACTTACAGAGAAGTCGAATTCCATGAAGGAAGAGAAGCAGTTTCTTTCTGACAGACTGTAGGAAATGGAGAGGCAACTTCATATTACAAATATGAACCTGAAGAGGGTGCATGAGTTGCAGACACGGTTCTTTGTTGGCAAAGAAGCCTTGGGCAAGTATCAGCTTGAATAAGATGTAAACCATTCCAGTTTGTCTTCAAATTCCTCTAAGAATGTTTATATTGGCTCTTTTAAAAAATATACCAAAGGCATAGGTTCCAAGCTAATGTCCAAGATGGGCTATGAAGGAAAAGGCTTGGGTAGACATGCACAAGGTATTGTTGAGCCAATAATGATTGAGGAAAGGCCTCAGTATTTGGGTCTTGGCTATGGACAAGCTTATGGAGAAAGTTCCAAAGCTGCCATGAAGGCCATTGAAATAGCTCCAAGAAGGAGTTGTGTTGCAGAGTGTGAAGATTGTATTCAGGAGGAATGCAATGGCTTGAAACATTATTTGTAGGATGCAGGTGTTTAGAAGCACACACTAGAACGAGAGAGTTGCTAAAGCTCTAACAGCCTTGAAGAGATTGATGGTGTTCCAAAGGGAGCCACTTCTTCATTTTCTTCACCTCCTCTTGAAGTCAATAAAGGTGAAATAGAAAGGTATAAATATGGTTCTAAACATTTTCCTTTTGATTGCGCAAATCATGATAAATTTCCACAGATGTATGGGAAAAGAAATTGCATGTTCCTTTTGTGGGTTGGATAGCCATAATGTTTCTAGATGTTGGAAGAGGATGGCCATATATAGGAAAATTTTGAAGGAAAAGAAGAAAAAAGCCAAAGGTCCACTGTACAAGGCAAATCATGATGTCAAGAGGATGCACATGTGTTTCACTTACTGCCATAAGCAAGGGTATCTTGTTGAAAGATGTTGGACTCTAAATCTAGCAATGCTTCCACAAAAGTTGAAGAAAATGGAAAGAGAAGATGGCAGAAATGGAAAGGAAGATTCCATGACTGATATGTCTTAGGATGATTCACATGTTATGTTGATGTGCAGACAAAGGTAGTACCTTTGAAAGGGATTGGTGAGAAATGGCTAGAGTTCTTATTCAATTAAGTTTGCATGTCTATTGATTCATCTATTTGCATCTCTTTGTTAATGAGATGCAAGTCGCAGGTTCTTACCAAGAAGGTGAATGGAAAAGTTGAGTAGGAGACTCACTTTATTGCTGCAACATTATATTTCATTTCAGCTTCGAAATTACAATGTACTTAAGTAAAAGTTGAAGGATGAAATGCATGCATGAGCATGATGTGTATGGACACAGGGATGTTGATGTTTTCCTTGTTTTGAACATGTATGTGTAATTAACTTGTAGGGTTGATTGCTTTAACATGAGTGTGATATAATGTTGACTTGGGAGAAGTTAACTTGGTCTCCAAGATGGAGATAATAATGAAGTGTTTCATCTTTTGAAAAGAGTCCTAATGGTATTTTACTACATGCTTGACTTGGAGAGTCATTTGTTTAAAGGCATGTTTTGTGGGCTTGTTATCTAGTCCATAATTTGTATGTAGATGTAAGACATGGAGGTTTTCACTAGAGGTGAAATCTATTTCTTTTGTTGAAGAAGAAGTTTAGGCCATCGAGTTGTTGTCTGTATTTTTGTCGTTGTTAACAGTTGTTGTTGACAGCTTTTCAAATAGGTACAAATGAAAGTTGTGTGGAGCAGATGCACTTCACATTTGTATGATCCACCTTGGATCAATGATCAAGGCAAAGAAGTTCAAACCACCTTCTATGACCATTTCAGTAGAAGTTTTGTAGGAAGGCAAGGAGGAAGACAGTTCTTCCTAGGAAGGCCAACCCATCTAAGAAGGGAAGTGGTCAGAGACTTTGGTTCAGGGGCACTATGGAAGGAAAGTGTGTGGAGGCTGAAAGAAGAGGGTGTCTTTACTCTTAGGTATTGTTCAAATTAGTATGTCAATCTTTTGGAGACCAAAAGTTATTTTAGTGGGAAGACGTGATCCAAAATGGATTTTGGATAGACTCCTAAGTCTAAGTGTTCCTCACAGAGGAAAATTAAAGTGCAAGAAAGTTCTTGGACATAGCCCCATTGCAGAGATCTCTTCGTTCTGAATCTACTGCAACTTGAATGGGAAAAAATGGACTTAGGATGAATAAGTTATCGCTCAAAGAAGATGCCCTTTGTTCCTTAGAAAAAGAGGTAAAATCCCCTAAAAATGGCAAAAAACCCTAAAGGGAAATCACATTGGAGAAAGGCAAAGGGCTAGACTTAAGTGAAGGTGGAAGAAACTCTAATCCACTGATCCGATGTATTAGATTGGAGGAAAACATATGTGCAATATTGGGACCCTGGACTTGGCAATTGTGATCATGCGATATGCCGATTGCCGATGTCGGATCGGTGAATTGGCATTGGCAATGTATAGAACCCCTGGGCTGTATGCAGCGTGATATGCGATAGCGATCACGACGGGCAATCTCAGTCATTATATCATGAGAGGAATGGAAATCTGGGATTAAATCGGATTGGCGATTGCCGGAACCGACAGATTTCATAGGTGCAATTCATAAAATTTGAAATCTGGTAAAGTGGAATTTTCTGTGTATTTATGCATTTCCGCTATAAAACCAAAATACAAAGGAATGAACCTGATGCAATGAAAGTGGACCCGAAAGGGCTTATAAATGCAAATGTATATTATTTGAAGTCCGCCATAAAGCCATTCGATGGTATTTGCAGTGTTTTAATGTATTTTTATAAATACAAAGGAATTGTGAATGGGGCAATATAAAGGACCCGCAAGGGTTTTATACGCAGCGAGATGTGTTTTGAGTTCCATAGCAAGCGAGATTTTAGGTAGGCCATAGGCGGTAAGTGGTATTGGCAGAGCTCCACCCAAGCCCATACATTGGCTACCACGTGGCTAGGTGTCAGAGAGAGAAAACCACCCTTTTTGTTGCGGGTAATCTCCGGGCACATAAGCCACCCGAAATCGATAATAACTGTTGGATCAACGAATACTTGCGATAGCACCCAAAGGTGGACACAAAATGAATCTAGGGTAGAATTAATGATTTTTGAAGTCTGATAGGCTTCGTTTGGGTGGATTTTCCCATGTTTAAGTGTATTTCTCTATGTAAATAGAGAATGACTATTATTAGGATTTCAAAGGTGCCGATGGTCCTTCCAGTATAGAATAGGTGGCCACCATCCCTGAAGGCATTTAGATATTATTTTTAATGCTCGGAGGGGTATTTGAGTGGACAAAGGCTGGGAGCCAGAGAGCCAAAAAGAGGAAAATGAGCAGACAACATCGAATAGCTTAAAAGCCACAGAATGATAGAGACAGAAAAGAAAGTGTTGAGACAGAAGCATAGAAAGCTAAGCCAAAGCAGGAAGTAGAGGCAAAGAAAGCAAAGAGAACAAAGAACTAGAGCTAGAGCCAAGAGCCAAAGCCCAGAGCCAGAGCCAAGATCCAGAGCCAAGAGCGAGAGCTGAGAGCTAGAGTGAGAGCTGAGAGCCAAAAGAACTGAGAGCTTCAAGAGCCAGGGATAAAATGGTGTCTAAACCCATTGTTTCTTTGTAAAACAGTGGATTTGAGCCAAGATCTTGTAAAAGGACTTTGCCATAATCCCATAGAACCTAGTTGAGTTGACAAGAGCTCATGGAGATGTAGCCCAAGAGTTTTGGGTGAACTCCTAATTAAATTGTTGTCTTATGTGAGTTGTTTTATTGTTGCATTATATTTGCTGCTTTAGTTGTTGTTATATCAGTTCAAGAAAATATACTTAAAAACACATAAACAATCATTAATAAACATAAGCATATAGCTTATTTCAAGCACATATTTAATTCTACATTGGTTAATCATAAAGACTTGGGAACACAAAATCTTTTGAAGTGGGAGAGGTCCTTGTAAGTTGGACAAGGAGCTTAAGTGCCCCATTTTCAAATCAATAAGCTTTCATCCCTGGTGTTTCTCTGCTTCGAGCAGGCCTCGACAGTACGCCAGTGGAGTCACGCAGGAACACATGCATTTCTCCACTACCAACGAGCCTAGTCAGTACCCTAGTGGGGTTGCGTGCTTCACCTCTCTGTGCTGGAAGCCTTTCTCTTATTTTTCCTTTGTATTTTTTCAAAGAGGACTGTGTATAGGCACTTATTTATTTTGTGGAAGAGGGATTCCAACTTATTGAGAGTAGAAGAGGTTGTTCCTTCAGAGACGAATGTAAAATCTCTGACATAGGTTTGCTTGTTTAGATTTTCCCCTCTTTGTTTCTGCTCGATGGATGAGTTTGAACACACAAAATAGAAGGTTGAGTGCAGGCATGGGGTTTCCCAGTGTGGACACAGGTTCATGGTTGGACCCAAGCTTCCCTTGTAGATGACTCATATTTTCCTTCAAGACTTCATCGGCCGAAGGTTACAACCAAGAATAAAGAAGACAGACACAGGACTTGCCAACTGCTACCATGTCACAAGGCTCCTTGGATCTCAATCACATACTCATTCAAAAGCCAGAACTCAGTAGAGGGCAGAACTTATTGATAAAACAAAAAATAACATGATATTAAGAAAAAAATCCAAACCAAGTCAACAAGAAAAAAAACATGTAAACCAAAAAGGAAACACTACTCTTACTCCTATGCTAAATGGTCTGGGTTATGAGCAAGGAAATTTCCAGTGAAGCGACCATAGGTACCAGACCTAGAACCACAAAGACATAGGTGATTAAAACATATAAAAAATAGTGTGCAACAGAAAATATAAAAACTTGAAAAACTTGCACATGAGAGATAAGGTCTCACCTGTGGGCAGAAAGATGTGTTTCAGCCACCTAAAAAATATTCTTACCTCTTCGGTGACTACCGTTTTTCAACAAACCTCGAAGGTCTCTTGTGAGTGTGTGCTCTTTTGCACCAATTTTCTTAGCAAGTGAGAGGAAGGACTGAAGCTTATTACCTGCAACACGACTCACCAGGTAAGATTGTTCCATCCATTCAGTGATTGGATCATAAAATTTGTCGTGGCTATTTTGAAAAACTCATGATTTTTTATAAGATGGATTCTTGATTTGAGGGAGGGGATCACGATGGGAATTTGGTATGGATAGATAGATATGATAATTCTCATTGGTCATGTCAAGACAATGACGACCTACTATAGACATTAGCACTGGCTGAAGTGCCTCGCCTGCTTGACAGAAGTCCGAGGAGAAAGATGTTACAAGGAGAAGACCATAGTGTGCGAAGTGACTATCATTGGATGTACTATTGGGAAAATGATAAATTGCATGACAGTCACCCAAGATAGCAGAAAGATCAAATGAAGTGGTCGAGATTCTAGATTCCTAGTTTGACATGAAAAAATAAAATTTTTGAAAAATATTACAAATGCATTGAATTAGGGAACCAAGTTTGTTGTGTGGTAGATATGATAGAAAACCCACCTGCAACTAGTGAAAAATTGCACATTAATCCTGGTCATCATAGAAATGTAGAAGGGATGGTAGCACTGTGAAAGTGTGAAGCTAGTTGGGGTGTGGTGAAATGAGAGTAAGTTGATTCACTGATAGGTTGTGCACTCATTATCACACAGGGAGATTACTAGTGTGATGAGCAAGCAGATTTGAAGTGCAAGAGTCGTAAGAAGACCAAGGAGTTGATCACGAGAGAGAACATATGATAAGTATCATTCCCGACAAAGATAGTCTTTGAGATGATCAACTTCACAGTTCCATGATTGCATGAGAGACAGTTGTTCCAAACCAAAATTGGATGTAAGAGAAGTGCATGAAGATAGACAAACTATAATAGACTTGTGGATTTGGTCACTAGTGAAAATTTGAAATTTTGAAATATTGCACCTGGAATAGTAAATATATTTTACATAGGGTCCACGTCATGTGCAACCATGTAGATAGATAGATTGTGTGTGAGACACGAGATCTAATTTGGTTCGAGGGGTCTACAAGAGTTGCGAAGTCTTGACATAACCATCAACAGACATTGAAGTTCCTCGACTCCCTGCCACATCCCAGAACTTTCTAGAATTGAAAATTTGCAGTTTGAAATGTGAACGAAATCATGCATGGCTTGAGGATGGTTTTTGTTGTTGATTTCAGCACTGCTCGTAGGATGTTAGCCATCTCTGTCATAGGCTTCATCAAAGTTTCAGCTTCAGCAAGCTAACTTGACGAGCTATCTTCATGCAACACACAATATGATGACGAGTGGGAAGAGTCTTACATATTGAGACTATTTTCACCATGGATAACCTCACTGCCTTGTGTCAATTGAGGAGATAACTCAGTATATGAAGAAGCAAGAGAACAGGGAGTGTCTTTACCGAACGTAGATGCACTGTGAATGGTGGGACACATGGGCATGTGAGGTGCGAAGGAAGTTTCAACATGGTCGTTTGCTTCGACCGATGCGCATTCTAGATCTGAGTTAGAGTGCACATGAGGGAACAATAGAACACATGATGTGCTTGGGTGCTCGTCATGACATACAGAAGCATGGGAGTGATGACAACCCAAGATTAGAGGTTTATCAATAGAATTAATTGTACATGATGTTTCACCAAGATTAACAAGTTGAGAATTGTTCAATAATGGAAGCTCATTATCATGATGTGAACCATTTTGAAGAATAGAATAGGAATTGATTGTGCTTCACCTTTATGCTCTTCTTCCTGTGTAATGAGACTACCTTGCACATGACGCAAATTGAGCCAACAGCTTGAGAATGAAGCAAATGCACACAATTGGCTGGTTAAGTGGATTGATCAAGTGAGTCATGTTACAAGGATTCATCGCTTGTAGATGATGGAGGATGAAAAATATGTAGATCAGACTTGAGACTTGGGTTATGAATGGTGACTTTCTCTTGTAGAATGCAGGAATGAGTCTTCGCCATAGGATTTATGAGCCATTGTGGAATTTCCTCCATTGTAGTGGGAGACAGCTGAGAAGATGGCTTGGGAACATGCTGGGTAGAATTATGATCTTTACAACTACTGTGAGGGGGCACCCTCTATGAAAATTTATTAGTTTTGCAACCACTGCGAGGGGGCACCCTCTTCGAGACTGAAAAAGGAGGAGCACAAGGAAAAAATAGAGTTTTGGGCTCCTCGTCTATAAAATGAGGGGTTTGATGATGCACAAGAGTGGGGGAAGAATGGAAATCAAGAGGTTCACTATTTCAGGAGACATGAACCAAGCGTTTCAACTCTTGGCTCATGAAGTCAAGGTCCAAAAATTGTTTAGGAATTTCGTGACAGATGTGAAGAAAGCAAGTAACAAAGTCCTCAACTAATTCACCAAGATTCATTCCTAAATGAGAGATTATTTCATGGACATTTTGGTGGTTATAATTGTCAAAGTATTGATGGATCTCCTTTAGGAGAGTGAGAAGGGAATGGACAGAAGTAGGTGGCACGGTATGACACCACTGATTAGCATGACCTTCAAGGGTGAGGAAGAAAAGTATGCAAACAATCTCTTCACTATCAATTTCATGAGATACATAGAAATGAAGAAAATTAGAAATATGCTTGGTTATAGATGTTCTATCCTCACCATCAACCTTTAACAAGGACAAGTGATCGAGAAGCACATCAGGGATTGATCGCTGATTGAGTGAGAAATGAGAGAAACACCCTAGGAGCATGAGTTGTATATGATCCATTTGGTAAGATATTTAAATGAGATGTAACAGGCTCATCTTGTCATATGGCCATCCTTCTAGCATTAGAAATGTTGACGGTGTTGGGCCTGCCAACATTCATGGGATCTCTCTGATATGAAGTCCCAAATGGACCTCACACATTTGGTGTAGGAGTCCCATCTAGTGTGATGGCTCGGTTGCCATTATCTTAAATATTTTCCTTTGCTCTTGCTTGTCAGCACATGAGAGTGGTTTACTTTGTCTTCGACATCAAGGTTTGTGTACGTAGTGAGTTCTTGGTGCCACTTGTGTCAAATTTGTTTCACTGTAGAGAGAGAGGATGGAAGTGAGTCTCAAGTTGAAAGAGAATATTCCCAACTCTACTATAGACACACAACACAATGGGACATTCGCAACTTCTGGCAGAGTAGTCCACATGGATACGACAGTCACAAACACAAGGTGAACATATAACACCTACAACACCCAACGGAATAGTCCACATCAGTGTGACAGGAGTTATAACAAGTTTACAACAATGAATCTGTTGAGTGTCGGGCGAGATAGCCCACATGGGCAAGACAATATTAACAACTGATACAACACATTTCCAATAGCATATATACTAAAACAACTAAAATAGTTCAACTATGTTGGGTCCCTATAATACTAGTGATTACCCCATTACTATTGTAGTTATACCCCTTATTAATATTTTTGTGCCCCTATTGCACCCATATTGTTATTACTGAGCCCCATAGAATCCCTCTATTGTTATTTTTGTGGCTTTATATTATTATTGTTAGGTCGGCTAGATTATATTGTGACTCCTTAGACTCCTATATATAGAAAGGAGGTTTCGTCATTTGAATCATCCAAGAATTGTTCATTTATGTAATGTAAAGGAGGTTGCTCCCTCGAAGAGGCTGAATTATAAGGCGTTCATCTATCTTTTCTATCTTTTCTTGAGCTGGTTTCATAACATTTGGTATCAAAGCTTTGGATTCTAGGGTTTCGCTGCTCCAAACAGGTCATCATGGCATTTTCGCTATAACATTTTTCTTTGAGGTTTCAAAAGTCGCAAAAAAAACCCATTTGAGAAGAAATCGCTCTGAATCTTGGGTCCTAATTTCAAATCTTTTTGCGGTATATTTGCGGAGATATGATCTGAGGAAGTTGGTCTTTTTACAGACTCCTGAATTACATTCCAAACAGGTGACCTAGGGAAAATCGTCATAACTTTCTCTCTGGGGATCATATTGAAATTTTTCGTAAGAAGGTATAGAAAGAGGAAGGACTGTAGTTTCTTGTATGCATTTTTCATATCCAAAGGTAGAAATAGTGACTCATGGCACATCGTACAAGTTCGCTCTACTGAACTAGTCTATAATCAAGTCACTGTGGGATATTTCGCATAACTCTTCCTTGAAGAATCCAATTTGGGTCAGACTTGTGGCATTGGAAAGAGGACACAGAGGGCTAGTACAGATCACAAATTCAGAACTACATGATTGGAAAGTACAGAGATACATCAGAGGCAATATCAAGCTCCTAGAAAGTGAAAAAAAGTGTGTAGATTTTCTTAAATTTTTGCTTAAGCTTGGTTTCAAAATTTATTTTGAAGGAATTCAAAGGGAATAGTAGAGAATTATTATCGGTAACTGATGCCCCGAGGAAAGAAAATGCAAACACCTAGTAAGGAACCTGAAAGCTCTAGCATGACTCATGAAGAAGAGGAAGAAATGCAACATGATATATCAAAATTACAAGACCAAGTGCAACAACTGTCCCTTACACAAAAAGGAACATAATCTAAGATGGATGGTTTAAAGAAAGGTGTAGAAGCTAAGATGGACTATTTAAAGAAAGGCATAGAAACTAAGATGATTGACGTGGAAGCTAAGATGGATGATTTGAAGATAGATTTGAAAACATACATGGACGAATTGAAGAAAAATATGAATAAGTTGCTACAAGAAATGGGCACTAAGGGTGAAATGGTACTAAAGGAAACTCATGATGAGAATAAAACAAATGTTAATCATGATTCCATAGATGCTAATGTTGGATCGAAGACTCACCATATTCCAAAAATCGATATGCGGAAGTTTGATGGCAAGGATCTTGCCACATGGATATTACAGATGGAGCAATTCTTCGATCTCAATAATGTGCAAAACACACAAAAGGTACGTATGGCAACTTTATATTTGGAACCGAATCAGTTTGTATGGTATCAATGGCTTTGCTTTCGTAAACAATTTATCACTTGGGAAATTTTTACTAAAGAATTGGTAGCACATTATGAGGATACAAAAAGCAACACTTTTTTTAGCCAGTTGATAAGTCTCAAACAAAAGGGT
>APFE031758911.1:0-11148 GCA_000404065.3 Pinus taeda | reverse complement strand
GTTTTCCACTGTCTAGAGAGGATTCAAATTCATTGTTTGCCCTCTTTAGCTTCTCTTCTTTCCTCCTTGATCATCCATCTCAGCTAAAGGCATCAGCAAAAACTCCTACCTTGCCCCAAAGACCCACCTGCAAAAACTGAGCTCAATCCCCGCACCCTGAATTGCACTCCCTCCAATTGCCACCAAAAAACCAAAAAACTTTAAATCAACCCCCCTTATCAGTTTACTAGCCTAAAATCCTTGTTCCTAATTGGTCAACTCATCCTATTGACAAAATCCACCGAGTTTGACCCGAGAGAGCCTTCTCATACCTCGTAGGGCTAGCTACGAGGTGAAATGGTTTGATGTAGCTTTGAGGTTTGTCTATCTCAGCCTAGGTGAAATCTCAAACACTAACACCGACTAAACCTATGGGCTTAGAAAAACCATATACATCCCTATCATGGCTGTCCTCTTTGTGCAGGCGGATCTAGGCTCCCTTGGACTTGATTCCTTCAGCAGGTGCACTAAGCTTCCCTGAGCTTCTTAATGGCACAAATTCCTTCAGAATGCTTCAAATTTCTTTGAAACCTCTACTAATGTCTCTAGCACATATTTGACATCAACAAATGACTGTTCATTTGCTCAAAACGAGCACTGCATCCCCGATCTAGGCCTTCCTTCATGGATGGCTTTGGGTTGCCTGAAAATTCCCTTCAGCATCTTGGCCTTTAGAAGTCTCCAAATGGTTATAAAAACACCTTCATTGGATTTAGAAGGTTCATTACAATAGAAATAGGCTTTTGTTTCACCTTTAATGGCTTCACACAACCCAGTGCAACTCCAACACTGAATAGGCCCTTGTGGCTCCTGGAAATTTCCCGAAGCAAAAACATCTGAAGATGACGTCTATTCACTGTGAAACCTATGCCAATGGCTCCAGAAGGTCAAAGATACCCCAAAAAAAAAAAAAAAAAAATCCATCTCAAAAGGCCTTTCCTAGCCAAAGTTATGGCCTATTTGTGAATTGCCAGTCAACCCCTAAATAAACTCCACTTAACTTTAGTTAAGGGCTAGTTAAGCCCGCCAAAGTTGGCAGGACCACCAAAATTGGTGCCACTACCAAACCGACTGCCAGTTAAGCCGTGATTGTCAGAGCTAACTACCAGTTGAATTGCGCATGTGACCGGTTTTAGGGGGCCATGGTTTGTGGCATTGGATTGTGTGCCTAACCGCAAGCTGGACTGTCAGTTACTGTGACCGCCAATTGGGAGATTGCATATGACCGCTACGTGTTTGCCGCCCGCATTAACTGTCGGAGGGTTGATAGGCCACGGTTCCGGGCCAAGGTTATATGTGGAGTGGGTTGGCCCCCTTTTGGGCCCACCCTTCAACATTTTAAACTTTGTATACAAATTTCCCCCGTAACCTTTCAAGTCCCACTCTTGTGACCTGATGGTAAAATGTTACACTGCTAGTTGGTAGGTCATGGGTTCGACCCATAGATCCGCCCAAAAATTTTAATACGCCATTCATTGCCAACTTGGGGCCACGTGGAAATCTCCAGGCTTGCCACATGGCACCATCACATTTGCTGCCAGAAATGGAATATTCCCAGAATATTCTCTTTATTTATTTTTAATTCAAAAAATGGAGGATATTGGGTGATTTTAAAATTGGAATAAAATCTCCATACGATGTTGGATTTTCGAACCATTCACAGTGCCAGAATCAGGAAGACGAGATCTATCCGATTATTTAAGTTCCAACCCATTCTGAGCACTTTCAAATTTGAGTATTTTCAACACTTGGACTTGAGCTCCTGATCACATACTCTAAGATAGTAGCAATCCATTTTCCCCTTTCCCATCAATACCTTGCTAAGTCAGGATGTCTTTGACTACAGAATTTGGAACATAGGCTACTATATGAGAATACAATTTAATAGATACCTTAAAATCTTTTATAGTTTTGACTAAGCCAATGCTTGTTTCTCCATCATGTTGTATTTTAAGGGAGCATCTCTTAAGGCTTTGTTAAAGAAAGCAATGGGCTGTTCATATCCTTGGTCATTTTTCTGCAGTAAAACTACAGCTATTGTATGCTCAGAAGCAAAGGAAAACAAAAATAAAATCCCTATCAAATTTGGGACTAGCTAATACCGGGGATTTTGTCAAGGCTAGCTTGATGTCTTCAAATGATTTCTTAGCTTCAACAATCCAACTTAGGGTCGAATCCTTTTTCAACATGTTATTTAGTGCCCTAATTAACTCGGCTAGGTTAGAAATAAATCTTTTAAGGAAGTTAATCTTCCCTGAAAAGGCTTGTAGTTCTCTGACATTCCTACGGTGTTGTATCAACAAGATGGGTTCAATTGTTGTAGGATATATTCTTATGCCATATTTAGAAATGATATGCACTAACAATTTCCATTCTTCCAATCCAAAAAAATATTTCTTGGGGTTCAAGGAGATGCCATACTTCCTGCATTTTATAAAGACCTGCCTTAGATGATCTAGATGTTGATTGTTTGATTTTGAGAAAACAGTAATATCATCAAGATATATCACAAGGAAATCATGGATTTCTTTGGAAAAGGCTATATCCATAGCCCTTTGGAAAGTGGCTCTTGTAAGGAATTTTGACATACATAAAGTTACCCCAAGGACTGGTGAATGCAGTCTTGGGTTGGTTGTCGAGGTGAACCAAAATTTGATTGTAACTAGAAAACCCATCTAGTAATGAGATTTTGGTTGACCCAACTACCCTTTGTAAGGTGTGGTCTATCTTGGGAAGAGGGTAATTGTCTTTAAGTGATGATTTATTCAAGTTTCTGAGATCTACACAAAGCCTGATCTCACCAGTTTTCTTCCTGGTTGGGACCAAGTTTGAGACCCATTCAAAAACCTTATTGGTGCAATTATCTTGGCATCATACATTCTCTTAATTTCTTTTTCTGTTGAAGGTAATAAGACATGATTAATTCTCCTAAGCTTTTGTTTGAAAGGTTTTTTATCCTCTTTGATAGGAATTGTGTGTTGGATGATGCTGGTGTCATAGGATTTAAGGTCCGCATAGCTCCAAGCAAAGACATCTTGAAATTCTTTCAATAACTCAATGTTTTTCACCTTTTCTGTTGAAGGGAGTGACTTTGATAGTTTAATTAGCTTGGGATTGTCTTCAGTGCCTACATTACACTCTTCAATATCATATTTTAATGGTTCCATTTTAGGCTTCTAAGGAACATCATTTGAATCGAATAAGTCTTCCAGAGGGGTTGAATCGAATTGTGTGTTGGATGATGCTGGTGTCATAGGATTTAAGGTCCGCATAGCTCCAAGCAAAGACATCCTGAAATTCTTTCAATAACTCAATGTTTTTCACCTTTTCTGTTGAAGGGAGTGACTTTGATAGTTTAATTAGCTTGGGATTGTCTTCAGTGCCTACATTACACTCTTCAATATCATATTTTAATGGTTCCATTTTAGGCTTCTAAGGAACATCATTTGAATCGAATAAGTCTTCCAGAGGGGTTAAACCTTTTGGTAAGAAATTATCCTTGAGATTAATTACTTCATTTTTGTCATTAATTGTTTCATCAATCTCAACATGTTCTAGGTTGTCTATATCTGACCGTGTGAATTTAGTGGGATTAAAAATATCTACTTCATTACCTTCTAGCTTATTTATTATTACTTCATCCTTAGAGTTAAGATCTATGGATGTATTAGTGTTTATGTTACTATGTGAAAATTCTTCTTCTAAAGTTAAGAATTTGTTTATTTGTCTATCATTTGAAAATACTTACTAGTTTTGCACATTATCTCGGATTGAAGGTCTGTGCCTTACCTCAACGGTGTAATGATGGTTAGGTTGGAAGGGTAACTTGTAGGTATTGGAAAACATTACTAAACTATGGGCTTGCATATTGTGCTTCCTAGGAACTATTGCAAGTTGTGTTTCTAGAAAAGTATGGAGTATTTCTAAAATGGTTCCTCTATAATAACCTAATCTAGTGTCTTTAGTCATATATACACCCTTAATCTGATTTACAACTAACTCTTAGTCTCCTATGACTGAAACTCTTTGAGCACCTAAATTTCTAACTACCTTGAGACCTAGAATCAAAGCCTCATACTCGGCCATATTATTGGTACTTCTGAAATTTAACCTATAGGCATAGCCCTCTGAGTGATTGTTTTCTAAATTATAAATCCATACTCCTACTCCTGCTCCTAACTTATTTACAGAGCCATCAAATTATAAATGCCATAAGATTTCATGTACATAGTTCTCATCATTAGTATCCCATTTTTTTTTATTTCTAGCAACCTGATTACTTTCTTTATTGCACAATTCTAAAGTTTCTTTAGATTCATTAGCAGTGGAAACTGCAATTTCTTTTGGTTCTTCAACAACACTGTTAGGAGTTTCATTTGGTGTTTGATTAGTGTTGAACATAATAAAAGAGTCTACATCTGAATACATGGAGTAGATGGGATAGTTTCAAGGTCTAGTTTGGCTGCTTACCATGTATTTCATGAAAGTTTCTCTGTATAGTTTCTTGGGTTGTCCAAATGCAAAGATTGTGGCATATGACATATCCAGTTGGGGGGATCCTTGAAGCTTGGCTCCCCAAGATCTGGATAACATACTGCCATATTTTTATGGGATATCAGTGACTACAATGTCCATGAGGATGCTCTTGGTAGGATATTGGACTAAAGTAATACACAAATCTTTAATTAACCCTAGACATTCTACTTGACTTGAATCAAAGGAAAACAAGACTTTGTAAGGTCTAGTAATGTCTAGTTTCAATTTTTCCAGTACTGATTTTGGCATTAGGTTGTGAGAAGCTCCAGAATCTAGCATGGAATTGTGTAATATTTTGTCATGAATATTAAGGCTAATGTAAAAAGGTGGAATTCCTCCTTCTTGCGGTTTTCCATTAAAATTTGGTCCAAATATTAATTCTAGTTTATCTTAAAACAAGTTAACTGAGTCTTCATTTTCAATAATGTTCAGGGTCTGATTTACCTGTGATTTGTAAGTTTCGTTTTAATTAGTTCAGTCAAAGGGAATGGAATTTTCAGCTTGGATATCTCTGCTCCCAAATTGAATGATGAGGAAGGGTTGTAGATCTTTGAAACAAGGTTTTGAGTGGAATTATCCTCCTTTTGTTTACTTGGGATTTCCTTATGAGGAATTTCAGATCTAGCATTATAGTTGTTTTCCTCTGGTTCTTTAAGTGGGACTGATGTGGATGGTGGCTCCACAAAGGGTTGGTTGGCAATTATTTCTTCAATGATGGGACTAGGGGGGATTTTGGTTTGGTCTAGGGAGGATTTGAAGTACCTCCGAAACAGGGACTTTATTTGTTATTTGGGTTGATTTTCCATTGCTTTATTAGTTTGGTCAGGAGGACCAGCATTCTTTTTATTTCTCAAATTATATTGTTTGTGCACCTCAAATACGGCAGAGTCATATCCCTGTTTACAGGAAAATGACTCTCCAGACTAGGTTTGTAGTTGTTGTAAAATATGCAATTCTTCCTCATCCTGGGAGATGAAAACATGGTTTTGATCATCTAATACCATTAGATTTATTTGGGTATCTTATTTTGGATCATCAGGACCAGATGATTCTTCACAGTTTTCTTGAAAAGGGGGCCTAATGTTTTGATCAAGTCCATTTTTTCCTATGTTTTGGTTTTGATTTTGGTTTTTTCTAAAATTAGCATTCCTATCTGGGGGTGCTTGTTGATTATCCCATGTTTTTCTATCTAGGTTGTCAAGTCTATTCATGATTCTTTCTATAGTTTTGTCCAAAAGATCTACTTTACCTTCAGATGTTGAAGCTTCATCAGCAAATCCTACTCTCCTTTCTATCTTTGCTCGGGCTTTTTTGGCTAAAATATTAGCCTCTACTTTTACTACACTGGTTTGGCGTTTCTCTAGGGTTGCAAGCTCTCTTTCCCTAAGTTGGTAGGCCATATCTAGATCAAAACCATTAGGGAACTTCATCATTGCGAGATCAGGAGAAGGCTTAAGGTTGGTAGGGATGGCATTGTAAGTGCTATTAAACCTGGTGCAATAGTCTTGAACTGATCCTTTAGGACCTCTCCTAATGTTCTCATACTCATAAAGTATCTGAAATGGGTTTTTCTTCCTCTCCCATCTCTCAATGAACATCCTATGAAAGTTTGTCATATCCGCAATACTATCGACAACTAAGTTTCTAAACCAAGTTCTAACTTCCCCAGCTAATGTTTGGGCAAAAAGCCTCATTCTTACATTTGCATCATCTATCTCATGTAACTCAAATAATCATTCATTTTGTTAACATGTTGTTGAGCAGTGTATAGGCCTATAGCATCAAATAGTTGAATTTTTCTTTGATAGTGCTAAGGTTAGTCATGTAACCAACTAGGTAACACCAAAGGGGCATATCTACTGGCCATGGTTAAGTCTTGGCTTGGATAAGGGATAAGGGAAGATTAGTTTGGGTTGAGGTGGAGATGGATGAGCTAGCAGTGCTTATAGATGAAAATGGAAGATTGCCAATTGAAACTAGAGTATTAATAGTGGAATTTGGAATATTAACAGCTGAAGTTGGAATATCTACAAATGAAACTGAAATATTATAGTGGATGAAGGGGTTTCTATAACGGAAATTGGGATAAAAGGGACAATTGTGTGTATAGGGGAGATGGAAGTATCTATATGTGAACATGAAGGGCTAATGGGTGAAGTGGGAGTGTCTATAGGTGGAAACAAGATTCTAGGTTGCATAGGGAGCTGTGGAATGAATGGGCCAGTGGAATGAACTGTAGTAGAAATAATAGATGGTGTGGTAGTGATGGAAGGGGTATTAATAACGTTGGAGGATTGAGCAGAAAGTTCAGTAGTTAGAGCAGTATTAATGGATGATAGTGGAGTGTTCAGAATATATTCATCAACTGATTTATTAGCTCTTTGAACTTCAAGGTGTGCAATAAAATAAGGATCTAGAATAGTTTCATTAAGCACACTTTCAGATTTTGTTCTAAACAATGAGAGATCAAATTGCACATCAAAAGGTAAATCTTCTAAAAACAACCACTCATTAGGAAAAGAATTAGCTTTAACTAATGGTGTTTTATCAGTTGAACTCTCTTGTTTTTTGGATTTTCTTATAATCCTGTCTGGATCATCCACAATAACTATAGGGTTTGGATCCAGGTTGGCCCTGGTATAATGAGTTTTCCTAGTAGCCAGAATTATAACTTTTTAAATGTTTTTAGTGTAAATTTTAAAACTTCTGTAAAAACTGACTTTAAGGGGCTCAAGATGATGATTAAGCTTTCCTTAAAGTTTTAGGAGACTAAGGTTTGTGTCCCCAGTGGAGTCGCCACTATGTTATCACTCAAAATTTTCCTTAGAAGTTTTGGAAGAAGGGAAGGCTTTGAGGTAACCACAAACTAACTTTTAAGCATATGCTCTAGCCAACCTATGGCTCAGAGAGGGCTCTCTCTATATAATTTAGCTATGTTTTCTTAGATATTAGGCTAGTTCTAGAGTTTAGGGGGTTTTTGATTTGTATGAAGCTTTTGTGGTGGAATCCTTAAAATAGGTAGATAGGTTGATGCCTTTAGGCCATTGGGCAATGGAGTCAAAGAAGGGGTAGAAAAGCTAGAGTTAACTCACTATAGGGAATGTTCAAGGGGCAAGATAGCAGAGTGAAGTACAAATCCTTGGACTAAATGGTGAAATGAGTCTTAACAGAGGTGAGAGGGCAATCAAGAATCCTTAGACTGAGGCTAAGATGGGGGAACAACAGTGGATCATGAGTAAAGGGAAATCAAGAATCCTTTACTATAGACCCGAGGAGAAACTACGGAAGCTAAGGAGCAGTTAAGAATTCCCTAGCTAAGATAATTTAAGAGAAAAAATTAAGAATGTATAACAGTAAGACAGAGTGTAGTTAAGCAAATTTTGAAATAATATTCAAGTTAAACATTTAGACTTCTGAAACATTTAAGATTATGAAACAACTTTCAGAGAGATAAAACAACACAAGAGAATTACTCATTTGTACTCCCCTTTACACATGAATCCCTTGAAATATCTGGTCTTTATTCATGAATCCAGCATGCTAGCCTAGTTAGTGATACAAAAGATTTTACAGTCTTTGAACAAAATTCTATTGAAAGTATAAGAATCCACCCCTCATACTTAATTTTGTTAATTATTTATACAAAATTTATTTACAAAATATCCTAAACTAACTTGGGAATTAATCAAGGAAATTCAAAGTATCTTCTCACAGGAAGATAGTGACAGCTATTGAATTGTTTTCTTGTTGTCCCTTTTATTGTGGTTTAGCTGGAAGTTTATGGTTGTTAATGCTCTGTGTTGGCCAAAGGTTGTTGTCTTCTATATTGATACTCTTTGAAATAGATACTCTTTGACCCTATAACTTTGGAATCTGATGCTCTTTTACCTCGATGACTGTGTGTTTGAATTTTTACTGTGTTATGCTATAATAAGTCAGTCAACTTTTCCCATTCTTGATCTGTTGGTAACTAGATACTCAACATTCTTTGGTAAGTTTCATCTGCCTCAGTGTATTTGGAAAATGAAGGCTTATTTACAAACATATGTTTTACCTCATGCTGGAGGTAAAATAGATTTTCAAAAGCATGGTACAATACCTTTCCTGTTGGTATTCCTGAAACGTGTGAAGTAGCCACTTGCTGCCTTGCTACATCCTTGAGTTTTTCGTTGTAATCTCCTTGTTCCATAAGTTTATCATGAATGACTAAGGGATTAGGTAATCCCTTTTCCTTTAGCTTGTCAAACTTAGCCATGAACTTGTCAATGGCTACTTGCATTTCCTTTCTCTTTTCCTCTAACTTTTGCATAAGGTCCCTCTTGGTGGGAACTTTCTTTACCTCTAGAATAGTAGCAGTCCTGTCTTCAATTTCTAGTTCCTATAATTGGTACTTGTTCTTTGAATTTAAGAACTAGATGAGCCTGGTAGCCTCTTTAGGCCTGTTGCCTAATTCTATCTTCACTTTCTCAATAGCCTCTGTTATTAATGCTATGAGATCAATCTACTCAAATATGACCTGTATGGATGGCCAAATATCATTGACAGAGTCAATGATATTGGCCCACAATTTTTCCTTGACTTCTCCAAGAGGCTCTTTTAGTGTCATGTCTCTTTCCATTGACTTGAGCTTTTCGTTTATCCTAGAAGTCTTTTGTTCCTTCTCTTTTTGCATAATCTTGGCAAGCTTATAGTCTGTCTCTAAGCTTGCTACCTATTCCTTTAACTTGTTTATCTCATTTGTCTGAATAAACATTTATTCCATGGCATGAACCAGCTTGGCTGCTTCCTCTGTTGCTATACCTGCTGCTTTTGTAGAAGCCGCTGATGTAGATGCTACGGTGGTGATGGGAAAGGCAGTGCCTATAGGAGTTTTTGGAGCCAATGTAGCTGCCAATGTAGATGATACTATAGTAGTCACTTTAGGGATTACAGTTGCTGGTGTGGTCCCTACTTCACCTTGATTCAATTGGATTAAGGCATCCAATTCCTTCTCCGTGCTTCTCAACTAATCATTCAGCTTGAGGACTAAATCCGTTAAGTCCTTATGCTGAGTTTGTGACTGTAAAACCTCCTATGTTTGTGGATGATGTAAGGAGGGTATCTTTATTTTCTTCTTCAACGAAGCAATGTCCTTGTTCTTTTGTTTTATTAACTCCTCTGTTGCCTTGATATATTTGGGATCATGTCCCATCTCTATGATCAAGTCTTCCAAAGACTTGATTCTGTTATCCTTGGCTTGTGAAGAAGCCAGTTCAAGCTGATACTGAGCTGAGATGTTGTTCAGGGAACTTTTCAGTTGATGAATAGCTATGGACATCCCTGTCAGGGTGGAGTAGATCATTTCTCCAGCCTGCTTGTGAAAATATATTTGGTCCATAGGGTGAATATCCTTGCCATGACCTCAAAATCAACTTTCTTATAGTTAGTGGGTGCCCTAGGTTACTGCACAGTTGGTTAAATGAAGGACACCTACATCTTCCCCTCTTTGATGTCAAAGGCTGACATCAATCTATTTTGACCTCGTGTAGAAAGTTTGAAAAGCTGAGCATATGTCTCAATTTTCAACCTTTCATTCCTCATTTTTATCTCTTTGAATCTCTCTTTGATACCTTTATCCTAGTCTGCTAGCCCATTGAAAGACAAAGCCTCTACACTCATCTATCTCTATATCATCTGGATTCCTGAGGATGATGGGGGTTGTGTTTCCTTTGAAGGAACAATACTTTTACTCCTTTCTGGCTCAGAATCGGTTAGTTCAACTGAGCCATTGGTGTCTCCCTGTTCTGACATAGAATTGAGTCTAGGCCTTTTGCTTTAGCCTCTTTCATATTGAACATTGAAGGCTTGTGTCCCTGAACTTGATCCTTCCTCCTTGCCCCTTTTTGGATTTTTCTCCTCATTCAGAGGAGTCTACATGATAGGGGGAGTGCTCATTGTCCCTTCCTGAGGTGGTACATGCAGAAATGAATTTTCATCAAGTTGATTTTCTAGATCTAATAATTTGTTTTCCACATGAACTTCAGTATTGTCCCTATCCTCTAAAGTGTTTTCCACCCATTGCAATCTGTTTGCATACTTTTCTATCTCATGGATGCGGTGATGGATATAGGGAGCCATCTTGTTTGTCTGCCTTCTTTTGAAGATGAAATCCAAGGGATCATATCTCCATATGAAGATATGTTTTAATTTTAATCTCTAAAGCATCAGGTCTGCCTCCTTTCTACCTTCTCTGCTATTACAAATAAAAGGACCCAATTGGTCTTTTATCTTGAGCTAGGCTTTCTTTTTGGCTTTAACAAAGTTTACCTCCTCTGAATTTATTATCTGCCTATAGTACTCCAGGGAAAATAACCTCATTGGAAGGTATTTAGGTAGATTTTATGGGGCAAGTTGACACCCATAAATCCTGATTTCAGTGTGGTTTTGGTACAAATACCAATCTCCCACCTGATGATTGATGTTTAGATGAAGGACTCTCCTAATCTCAGGACTGATACTTGGTGGAGGGGTTCCACTGAGCATGGCCATCACGGGGTGGACAAAGGAATCTTTGAATTCATTGTATGAATAGGG
>APFE031758908.1:3027-22789 GCA_000404065.3 Pinus taeda | reverse complement strand
AGGGCTACCAGCTTTACTTATCAACCCGGGGTTCGTACAAACTTGGAGGTGACAGTGCTATATTCACAAGTAAAAGTGCAGGTCCTGCTCGTTGTCACTGTTCATCTGGCAAGAGACCCCAGGGGTTCCAAGCCAGACCTATATAGGGTCAGAAGAAGCTTGATTATTTGATGGAAGAAGAGTAAATCTATTCTAAGAGAGAGCTAATCTACTGCATTAATGAAGAAAAAAACATGTAATGCTAACTCACACCATAACCTAATTAACCATTTAAACAACTATGCTAAGTAGAATTGCTAAATCAACACTAATCTAATGTTTCTATCTAAGTTGCAGAAGTAAAGAGGATCAACCCTAAGAATGTGTATGCAAGGAAACTAAGCTAATTTGGTGGCAACATTTAACTAATACGCCAAACAGAGTTCGGGAAGGAGTCAAGAGGAAGAGCAATCAAAGGAAAAAATCAGTGAAAGGAGGACATAATGAAAGATAAGTGACGGAGATTTTATCACAAGAGATTATGTAGATAGATGGGCGAACAAGATTAATGAACAAGATGAGCAGCAAAGATCTTATCCTGGGCAGTTTAGTGAATAGATGAACGAACAGGGTTAACGAACAGGATGAACGACAAAGATCTGATCATGGGAGGTTTAGTGAATAGATGAATGAACAGGGTTGCCGAACAAGATGAACGATGCAGATATTATTGCGAAGACTTCAATTAACAAATGGATAGACGGGATTAATCCAAATATGAGTGGCAACGATAAAAACATGTGGAATGATGGAGCAGGTTTCATAGGCGGTAAGCAGTTTCTCATGTGCCCTCAAAGTTGTAAGCTATATTTCTAAATTTCATGCGATTAGCCTAAGTGAGTAACATGTAGCAGGAGAAAACCACTTTACTCACATGCTCTCGGGCGGATAACAATCGTGCGAGAATCCATTTAAGATTTCCTGATAGCCGTCAGATCAAGCTAGACAGATCGACGATGGAGATTGGAGTGCATAAAGTATTGAGGTGACACATTAGCCGTTGGATCAAGAGACAGATTGACGGTGGAGATTGGAGTGCATAAACTAGGTGGAAGACTTCACGCATGATGGTTGTTGGATAAACTAATGAATCAAACGGTGATTGGTCAGGTTTGTTATGTATTAGATTGTAATGATATTATGCATGAAGAAAGTGTTGAAGGAGATTTCAATGAAAACAACAGAAACCAGTGAGGGTGAGGGTGGACTGAGAGTGATGGGAAAAGACGACAGTAAAATGAAACAAGTAACTGCATTAAACAACGAAATCCAAAGCTCATGTGAGAACTAGAAACTTGTGTTTTTGGGGTTGTTGAAGGGTCTCTTCCTCAAGTCATGGTCCGAGATGAAGGAGGTGAGGCTGAGACACCTGTGGAAAACCTTATGGTGATAGTTTTCTCCTAGCTAGCCTGCTAATTGAAAGAAGGCGCAAATGGAAGTAAACTAAAGCGCAACTGATCTACTCTACCCTACTGTAATGGGAATGCAACTATTTAAGAAAATGAATAGTTAAGCCATAAATCTATGCTATACTGTTGTAATTAAAATGTAGCTACTTAAGAAAATGAACAATTAAACCATGAATCATCTACTCTATACTGTAGTAATGGAAATGCAGTTACCTAAGAAAATGAACAGAAAACCAAGAATATATTATATAATGTTGTAATGGAAATGGAGCTACTTAAGAAAATGAATAGAGAACCATGAATCTATGCTAGCATACACGTACAAAAAAGAGGTGCTTCGGCTGCTGGGGTTGGGCCGTAACCCAAGAGCTTCAACGCTCTAAGTTAGTTCAATGCTGTCTCAAAACGAAACTCATTCTTCTTATCAAAACCATGGATTACATAACACACTGTCACAAGTCTTGCAGCTTAGAAATAAAGTAGAGTTTTACAATAAAAATCTGAATCCTACTGAGGTCCTAAGCCTCTCTATTTATACATCTAAAGTCTCCAATGACTTCCTTAAAATTAGGGAGGCTCGGCTCCCAACTCAAGATAAACTGGTTTCTGTCACTTTCACTTGCTCGGTTGCCTTCTAGTCCTCATGATTTGGTTGTTTGCACTCTGAGATGATGGGGGGGTATTCGAATAGACGAGTATTAAATGAGGAGGATTTACCTCCTATAGTTCCTCTCCCTTGTCTCATTCAAGCTTTACCAAGGTCTTTGCCACACTTCCTTGCTTTTATCCTTTATTCTTGCATTAAATGCACATTAGACCACAAAGCAAAATATTCAACTTTAATTCATCTCATAAACAAAATATGATCAAAAGTATGAAAGAAGTTGTGAGAATAGTTGGTTTGACTAAGCTAGGAGGTGAATTAAGGCCTATATAATCACCCAATGATGAGGCTCATCATTACCCCCCTACTGAAAGTGTTGCTCATCCCCTGAGCAACTTAGTCAATGTCCATGTCCTTCATGGCTCTGGTAGCCTCTGTGACATCCCGTGCCTCTACTGTGGTCTCTTATTCTTGTTCATAGAAGCCTACTTTCCTTTCTACTTCTTCCAACTGCCTCTTTTCCTCTTCTTCTTTTCTCCCTTCTAGCGTCCCGAGGAGTAGTGGTGGACTGAGTTTAGGCCTATCCAAATTACCTTCAACCTTTTCATTGATTGCTTATCCATAGGTGTCCTCTTGAGTGCCTCTCTCAACCTTTGAGGGGAGTGCAATTCTCTGATCTTCAAGCTATGTGGCAGTGTGTTCCATCTTCTTTATAAGGAATGTATATTATCATGTCTTAGAAGCCTAAATATATACTCAAAATGTGAAATTGTTTTCTCTTGGGCAGCAAGATATCTAGGTGCTAGTTAAGGATCATTTGCAATTAGATTATGGGTGTTTATTAGGGCCATGGGATTTGATTGTTCAGTTCTAATGAAAAGAGGTTCATTTTCCTCTCTGGCCAATATTCTTTTCATCTCTGCAACCCTTGAGTTCTCATGGTTCATCGATGATGCTAAAGCCATTAATTGTAGATCTCCTAGCTCTGTATTAGGATCCCAAACATTCATGTCAATGAGGGCGATGTTGTGCAAGTAAAAATCAACCATTTTGGCCCTATCCTCTAGTGCACTTTGATCACAAAGATCAATAAAGTGTATGCAGTCTTGAAATGGCATGGTGCCCCTTTGTGCTAGTGTTTTAATCTAAAATTGCAGCCATTGTTATCTAAGGTAAAGAGCATAGGATTTAGCTTGCATCCTGCACTGGATGGCCTCTAGGGAGAGGTTGGCCATATATGCTAGTTGGCTTTCCTTTTCCTATAGCTATCTTCTCAACCATGCATTTTCCCTCTCTAGTTGATCTCTCATTATTGCTTCTTTGTCCCTTGGTGTAGGGGAATCTTCAATCTCAATAGGGATTTTTGTTGATATTTGCGGATTCCCTTGTTTGATTCTTGTGCTCTTTCTTTTTCTGAAATATAGAGGGGTTTTACTCCTTATTTTCCTTTTTTGCTTTATTGGTGTGCTTAGAGGAGTGATGGTAGTTGCTACCTCCCCTTCAGGGACCTCTGGAGACACCCTAGGTGACTCCTCCTTTTGTTCTTCCCCTTCTGTGTCAATGTCTTCTTCCTCTCTGTTTTTCTTAGCTTCTTCCTTCTGTTTTTCTTTCTCGTCTCCATCAATTTCTTTCTTCATTTCCTCCTCAGTTTCAGCATCATCCTCCTTGTCTTCTCTTTCATCACGTTCCTCTGTATTAGTTTCTTCTTCATCTATCTCATCTCAATCTAGCTCTACACCTTTTTTTTGTTTTTTCCTCCTCCTCACTGACAGAAGGACTAACATCATAGGTGAGGGTTTTGATGTCATCCTCTACTAATAAGTTTATGAAGACTAACCATGTTATAGCGATACTAAGGGTTTGGAGGGCATCCTTAACAAGGATCCTGATCACCCCATGGTGAGCCAACTGTTGGGAATTCCCTTCCTTTACTTTGTTGCTGGAGTCTATGAGTGATTGCATCAAGAAATAGGGTATGTTGAGACTTTGGTGAACTAGTGTTTCTACCCGAAGTCTTAATTCTTCAAGCATTGTAAAATGGTTGCCATAACAACATTGTATCTATGGAACAACAGATGAGGTGATAGGGTATGGTGAATGAGGTGGACGGTAATGAATGAGGGTGGCAGATGATGTGGAGGAGATGAGATGGAGTCCGGTGATGGTGGTGGCCCGCTGTGGTGGTAGGGAGTTTATAGGGTGGTCATTAGGCTTGAACCCCCACAACAATCTCAGGCCTTAGATCTTGGTCAAACACCATGGCTTCATGGTCAACTATGGGGGTTGAGGCTGAGTTATAACTCGTGCTCATTGCTCCCCCGTAGAGCACTTTATCTACCTCTCAAAGCCACATTTACTTAAATCTTGTGCTACAGCTCGAACTTTAATATGGGTTGGGGCCCCACCTTATGTCACTATTTTTGGACTCTATCATTCTCTTTTGACTTATTAAAGAATTTCCCTTTTGCCACCTTTTCACTTATAAACCAACTACCTCATACCCTTTACAACTTTTGATCAAATGATGCATATGGGTTAGTGAGCAGGAGGCTTACCTGTGGTCTCGATGCCACATTGCAGTTGTCGAAGATCAGAGGTGCTGCTAATGGTCATTCTTCTTCCTCCTCTGTTGTCTGTTGATGGTTTATTGGCTTTTGCAAGTGTCTGTGACTAAATATCTGATGTTTCTATTGCTGCTATCGAGCTCCTGGATCATCCTAGTGAAGACCTGTAGATGATGATTGATATTCTATGGGAAACCTGCCACAAGGTTTCCCATAGGATGTCTTGTAGCTAATGTCCTGTTGTTGGCTAGGGCTGTGAGGATGGTGTAATGAATGGATATAGGGAGGAGGAGTGTGTGTGGATGCAAGGATGATGGTAATGGATGAGGTGAGGGGTTAGATCATGTCTATATAAATTTTTGGGACCTAACCAATCTGTTAGAGTCGGTCTTTTGAGTCGTCCGTCAGAGATCAAAACTCTTTATGCATTTCATTTTTAGGTGTCCCACTCCATTCACCCAACTAAATTTCGCTAGGGACATGCCATAATCTGACGGAGAAGGTCATGGTAGTCATTCCCCCTCATATCTGGCTCCTGCTGGCTCAGGTCTTTTGTCAATAATCATCAAAGTCCATGACAGTCAAGGTCTGGTCCTTTAAAGGACAAAAGTTATTTTCAATGTTTAGGTCTAGGAATTCATCAATTTGGTCTTTGAACATGTCCAGGAAATCCATGCAGGCTAGAGTGAGGCCCTTACACAGTTTTGATTCAGAGAGCTTCATTGTCATGTGGATAGACTTCAACTCTTCTTCAAAACTCTGTTTTGAAGAAAAGTCAAATAGTGTCATTTATGACAAAATTTTCAAAAAACGTTGTGAGTTGATTTCTTGAGATGTAGTCATGGTTTCCATGGCCAAATGTCCTATCACGCAATCCCTACAAAGAGTGCCGAAAATTTCATCATTTGAGCTAAAATTTCAAAGGGAAACTGAAAATCAGTGTGTTTTAAAGTCAGTGAAAAAGTGTCAAAACACAACATTAGAAAAATGGGTTTTTGAGGAGGCAAAAATTTAACCCATCACTTCCAAAGCTATATATGCAAGTTTTTATCAAAATCAAAGGCATTGTGCTAATCCAAGCCTTGGAGAAACATTGCAAAGGGTGTGAGTGTGCATTGTGAGTGTTTGAGTGAGTTGGAGGCGGTTTTAAGGAGCGCGACACACATCAGGGGCGTGGCGCACACAGAGGGCGCAACACACACAGAGCCCCCGCCATTGAAATTTTCCACAGGTGTAACGCATACCTAGGGCATAGCTCACTGGGTTTTGCATGCGGCACACACAGACCAAGGGTTGAAACAAGGCCAAATCACCTCCAAATTTTTGTGAAGCCCATCAAATTAAAAGATATCACAAAAGCACCCAACCTCACACCATCATCAAAGGGCAGCCTAGGTACAGTACACACAGTAGTCATGACATCACAACATTTGTTAGAGTATGAGATGGAGACACAAAGTGACTCATCCTCAGAAGAGCAGTCTCCCAGGAGACATCACAAGAGTGGCAAACATGTCAGGGATGAGCCCACTACCCTCACTGATTACAAGCATGCTCTCTTTCCATGTCATGTTTCCAGCACCTAGCGTGTTTTGAATTTTGTCAAAGGGTGGAAAATTTTAGAGTTCATCATGAGTTGGCCTGTCTATTTGTCCTTCATCTACATGGAGGTCAGTCTATCTTGGCCGGGGTCACTTTCAAATTGACACCTGAAGCTATATCAGTGGCAACAAGTATACCAAATGTTGGAGAACAGTGGCATAAGAAGAAGAAGGTGGATAGGAAACACTGTGAGCCTTACATCAAGGCCAGATTCTTGAGTCAGCTCACAAGAGTCTTTCCCTTTAGATACTTGAAATATGAGTATGCTCCACTCATGAGATTGATCATGAAATACTTCAGCTGTGAGGGGAGGTTCTCTCGACTATATGCCTATCACATCAGGTTACTCATGCACTTTACCAGGGTGAAGATGATGAACCTCCCATTTTTCATATGCAGTAACATAGAGAGGATGAACACCTTCATGCTGCATAATACCCCTCAGCAGTAGCTTAACAATGTGTATCACTTTGCTCTTATCCGGATTTTGGTAGATCATCAGTTGGGATTGCAGGGCATTGCTTGGGAGGACTTCATCTCCCGTGACTTCTTCAGCACGTCATAGGTACTATCAGAGCCAGAGCAGGAGATGAGTGGTCCTTCTCATTAGCATGAGCACCATGAGACCACTACCATGCCAGTTTTTGTTACATATCAGAGAGGTAGTAAGCACTTGTTTGCAGCAGCAAAGCGAGTGTTATCTCCACCCACGGTGGAAGGGGCCTCACTTCTGGCATCAATGACATAGGTAACAGACAAGGGAAAGAGTCATGTGCATGATGTGGGGCCATCAGGTGGACAGAAGACCGATGTCATCCTCATTCAGGATGATGAGGCAGAGGCAAAAAATGGCCAACTTAGGATGACCATTCAAGAGCAGAACACGAAGATCCAAGACTTGATGCTCAATGTGGAGAAGGCTAGATGGATCATCAAGTATCTGGAGTATAGGAACAAGTAGCTTGAGGACTAGCAAGCAATCATGGAGCTGCAAAGGGTCCGTGAGAATCGACAAGCTGCCCAACAAAGGAGGATCGAGCTCACCACCTTGGAGCAAGAGATCAACAATGACCGTGAGTCATGGCTAGAGCAGATGAATATCCACCTGGAGAGACTGCTAGAGAAGGTCAACAGAGACAAAACCATACTAAGGAGGATGGCTTGTCATTATAGGGCACGGAACATGAGTGCAAAGGCCCGGATAAGGATCTTGAAGGCGAAATTGAGCAGAGCAACAAAATAGGAAAAAGAGAAAGATCAGCTTTGAATCTTGGCTGAAGCTTTTGTGACCCAGCACAGTGCCTCTTAGAGAACCTCCAGCCCAAATTTCAAGAAATTTGGGACAATTTTTGTCACATGGACATTTTTTGGCACAAACACAGGTTTTTTCTCTATACGCGTAGTATTGGGAGGTCCAAATGAGATATGAAAAATCACGACTACTGGCACTCGGGCAAGAAATTTGGGCATGATTTGAGTCTCCAGGAGGTCAAAAACACCCAAAAAATGGCCTCACTACCCCTATTTTGGCACACAGGAAGCAGTGTTGGGAGAATGAAGATTTGGAGGGGAAAATGAGCTCCAAATTCAACACTTCCACTTGGGTTGGAAATTAGACAGGCCAGGATTTCCAACAAGCACACCTAGGCACATTTTTGGCTCCTACAAGTGCCTCAAAACTGGCCTCAAAGTGGCGCGATGCATACAAAAAATGGCGCAGCGCATACAGGAAGAAAGGCCCAATTTGCCTCTGTTTCACGAAATTTCGATTCACGACTTTTCATAAGTGGGCCCTCTCATCTACATTTCACTTTTTCGACACCAAAGGTGGAATTTAAAGTACTTTCACTCCAGATGGGCATATATCCAAGTGGAAAAGGAAGGCAAAGGGTCACACAAGCCATTTATCATGTTTGTGGCACTGCACCTGTAGTTGATGTTTGGCTCTCCACCTTCATTTTGTAATGATTCGAGTAACTCCCCAACCCTTGGGCATTCTATCTCTTCATGGCACATTCTATATATTGTATGAAAACTATTTGCAAAGGGTTGGTTTGCTTGTAACTTCTGGGAGACTGTGGGAAAGAAACTCTGTTTCTTCATTGTATATTTTTTACAGAGGATTAATGAAAGGCACCAGCTCTGTTTCATGAGATTCATGTGGTTGTGATTGTAGAAAATGTGTCTCTTATGTTTCATATGTTTCTCGTTATGTTTCATCATTCATTTCATATTCATTTCCAGTGAAATTTCTAATTTAGGTAAGGTAGAATTCAATTTTATTGCTCTACCTGTGGGAAAATTTCATGTTCAGTGTTCATTCTTCTATTGAAAAGGATTCATGTTGTCCATTCCCTTTTCACCCTCCTAATCAATATCTCCATTCCACACTATCTTAAACTAAATTGCTAGGCTTTCCGCCTATCTTGCCTCATGAAGCAATCTATGCCTTTGTATTAAGTTCTCTGTTCATTGAGGTCCATTGGTCCGATACTATCACAGAAACACAGTCATTCATAAAAATCACTTCTTGTATCCATATTCACTTACTAGCCTAAGACAAATATTTCACTGTAAGTCATCTTAGGCCATTTCGTTTATCTATTCACTGGGTGTGACTAGGAGAGAGCCCTCTCCTATTCTGGTAGGGCTAGCTACCAGAGTGAGCTTGGTTTGTGGTTACCCTAAATTTTACCTTCCTTCAGCCTAAGGCGGATTTAGGTGCTAACACAATCTACCATTTAGGGGATCCTGTAGAAAACACAATATTCACCTTAAATTGAAGCAATGAAGTAAAAGAACAATGGAATTAATGGAGGGATGCATGGTAAGGAGTAGAGGAGATGAATATATGTGAGGCAGGGTTCCATTTGGATCTTCTCTTTGCTCCTTGATTGTCTTTCTCACCCACCTGCAAATAACAACTATGTTTTTTTAATCTTTTTTTCTTGTTATTATTATTATTTTGAAAAACACCTAGGCTGCCCCAGAGAGGATTTCACCCTAGATTTTTTTCTTGGGTGCCTCATGGAAAGTTTTCATCCAGGGATCTTATTATTCTTTTCATTTTTCTCATCCTTTGGCCACCTCACAATGTTTTCAACCCAAAGATGGGATTCAGGTGCCTCATGTAGGTTTTCACCTGAATCCTTATTCCTTTTTCTCCTTTTCAGTGACCTGATGAGGGAGGAGCTGGAACTTGCTCCACCATCATCACTGTATTATTGATATTGTCAATGAACTCTTGTTTTGATAAAGGCCTCTTGAAAATTTTCAATCGATGTCCATTAACTAGCAATGGAATGGCTTCTTCATCTATAGTTATGATTTGCACTTAACCATTGTCATGGCATCTTTTCACCACATAAGGTCCAAGCCATCTTGTCCTTATCTTTCCCTTGAAGTCTTTATACCTAGAATCTTATAACAATGCCAAGTCTGCCTCTTGAAATTACTTCTCCTTAATATTTTTGTCATGCCAGATCTTCCTCTGAAGCTAAACTATCTCTGTATTGCAACAATAATGCTGTAACTCCAAGGGATACCAGCTTTACTTATCAACCCAAGGCTCGTAAAAACTTGGAGGTCATAGTGCTATATGCATAAGTAAAAGTGAAGGTCGTGCTTGTTGTCACTGCTCATTTGGAAGGAGACCCCAGGTGTTCCAAGCCAAATTTCTATAGGGTCAGAAGAAACTTAATTCTATGATGGAAGAAGAGAAAATATATTATAAGAGAGAGATACTCTACTATAGTAATGAAGAAAACAACATCTAAACCACACCATAGCCTAAATAACCAATTAAATAGCTATGCTAAGCAGAATTGCTAAATCAATCACTAACCTAATGTTGATATCTATGTTACATAGGTAACAAGCATTAAACTATACTAAGGTGTAAGCAAAGGAAACTTAAGCTAAAACAATTTTCAAGCGGAATAGCAATCGAAGGTCAAAATCAATGAAAGGAGGATGTAAGGACACACTAGCACATAGGGACTGTTGGATAAATTAACGAACAGAAGATGAAAAATGAAGATCTTATCGTGAAGGCTTAAGTGACTAGATGGATGAACAGGGTTAACACACAGGATGAATGGTTGAGGTCTTATTGCGGAGGCTAAGTGGATATATGGACGAACGAACATGATGAACAACAAAGATCTTATCACGAAGGCTTAAGTGACTAGATGGATGAACAAGGTGAATGCAAAGGATGAACAACGAAGATCTTATCATAGAGATTAAGTCAAGAGATGGATGGACAGGGTAAAAAAACGATGAACGACAGAGATCTTATAGCAAGGATTAAGTCAAGAGATGGGCGAACATGATTAACCAGAGGATGGACAAGGAAGATTGTATCACAAGAAGAAAACGTGCAAAAATGATGGAGCGAGATTCAAAAGCGGTAAGCACTTTCTCACACACCCTTAAAGCTCTAAGCTGTATTTTGAAATTTCGATAAAACCACTTTTCTTGTGTGCTCTCAGGGGGATAACGGTCGTGCAAGAATTCATTCAATATTGCACGATAGTCGTTAGATCAGGCGGGGCTGATCAACGGTGGAGATCAGCCAAGGTAGTTAAAGATTAGGTGACATGATAGCCGACGGATCAGGTGAGGTAGATCAATGGTGGGGGTTTAAAGCGCATAAAGTTTTGAGGTGATGCGATAGTCATTGAATCGAAAGACAAATTGACAATGGATATTAAAGCGCATAAAGTGAGTCAAAGACTTTCACGCAAGGTAGCAGTTGGATAAACTAATGAATCAGACAGTGATTTGTAATGTTTGTTGTGGATCAAATGGTAAGAAAGAGATGCATGAAGAACGTGTCAAAGGATGTTTCCAATGAAAACGAGAGAAAAACCGCTGATGGCGAACAAATAACTACATCGAACAACAAACTCCATAGCTTATGTGAGAACCAAAAACCTGTGTTTTTTGGGTTGTTGAAGGGTCTCTTCCTCAAATCATGGTCCCAGAGAGACGAGGTGAGACCGAGACACCTACAGACAACCTTATGGTGATTGTTTTCTCCTAGCTACCCTGTAAATTGAAAGAAGGCACAAATGGAAGTAAACTAAAGCACAACCGAGTTACTTTACAATACTGTAAGAGGAATCCAGCTACTTGTTGTGGCCAGCGCAACCCCTCTTTTTCTTTAGTATTAGTAGTAAAACTAAATAAATGGGGACCCTTCTAAAAAAAAGAAAAACTAGCACTTATAGTCCCCTTTGAATAAAACACACTGTCATAAACTTAGGAAAACACCTACAAAACCAAGAAAACTTAAGTTTTATGATAAGTTTTGAATAAAATCATTCTCTCAACAATAAAACATCGCATCGCAAAAGGTAATGGGGGACATCATATAAGAAAACTTTCGAAATTGTGAAAACGTGATGTGCGATCGCACGCCTTAAAGACTCATTGCACATCACAGCTTTCATATGCTGCAAATATCACCTAATATAAAACATCTTGATCCTGCGATATGCGATAAAGCATCTCAAAAATCACATCTCGCGGTCGCATAAGGAAATAAATGTTTGTTAATGAAAAGGATTAGCGATATTGCCAAGCAAATCACAAAATCACTTTCTCGCAGATCGACAAGGTTCATTGTTCAATGAAATATTTCTCGTAATCTGATACCGAGTTATGGGCATTAATGTCAATTTAGTGGTTTGCTAATGGTCATTTATGAACTAAGATTTAGATCTGATTGAAAGGTTGTTTCACGTAGGCTGATATATTTGATATGATTTCGGAATTAAGAGATTTACCGTCACCTTATCTCTTACCATTATTCTTTCCTTACTTGTAAACTTGCAGGAGCTGCAAGCAGAATAATATACACAATAGTATGGGCAAGAAGGGAAAAGCTCCGATTGTTGAGGAAAAAGAGATGACGCCCTTATTCACATACACCACCTGTACTAGAGATGTCGGCATATACACTTGGGAAGGCATGTACAGTCTGCTTGAAGAAGAAAACCCCGGAGTTATGGAAGTCACAGCAACAACAAACTCACGCGGGTCATTTGAAGCATCAATTACTGAACTTGCATGTGCATTCCTGCATCGAATAGTGGCAAGGCCTAAGATACTTCCATATACAGACATGGTCAAGTGGGTATTGGACAGTGCTGATAACAGACAAACAATTCAAGTCACGGAGTCAGGAACTCATTAGGTCATTCACCCCACAAGATTTAAGGCTTATGTATCATTTACCAGAACCGCATGCAAGCTACAACAAGCAGTTCATGGAGAAGTTCGCCAAAGAAAATGAAGACTTGGCGGAGTGCACCAAGAGTTCGTCAGCAAGGGAAGAGCCATTGAAAAAGGAAAAACATGGTATGTACAATATTGGTTCCCTCTCCTCCCCATATTGTTTTGCTACTACTATGCTATGTAGGATATTTGGAAGGCCCGCTATCAACAAGTTTTCATCCAAGTGTCTATCCTATTAGATGTGGCCACTAACTCCACTATTATGGGTTGGGCCCAGATATTGTCTGATAATTTAGCTTCGGCTATTTGGAACTACCGTTCTAAAAGAACTCCCTCTCAATGGATTTATCCTCCTTTGTTTTTAGCCACTTATGTTTCTGTTTCCAGATTTCTTTTAATGGGTTGGAAGTGGACTATACAAACTCCCTTGCATATTCACATTTATCATAAGGAATTGTGGGATTCCAAGTTTATCTTGTTTTTTTACAAAATTTGTCATGGAGTTATGTTACCTCTTCACAAAATGTTGTATAATGGGGACGCCCCAAGATTTTCCCCCGAAGCGGAACTTGATATTCCCCCTTTTGGAAGATGGTTTGGGGAAGAGTTTTTCACTTATGTCAGAGTATTTGGAAGCATTGCTTCCCCTCATGTGCTACCCTTGCATGTACTTGATAATTTATTGGCTCAAGAAATTGCCTACCAGACCTGCAATGTAGGAGGAATGACCAAAGAATTGAAAGATAGGAAAAAGGCCATCTGGCTACAATTTCCTATGGTCTATGGGGCCTTTTCACTATTTGATTTAAGTCATGCATTCAAAGAAGTAGGCAACATGCTGAGTCTACAATTGTTTAAATTTCTAGCGAGACAATTCGATCCCTTTGATATCATTAAAAAATTTACTATGACTATCAAAATAAAGGTATTCACCAAAGAAGATGATCTCTTTGATGACATCTTCCAACAAAAAAGTGCACTGAAATAAATTTTGCATATGGCTCAAATTCAATTTCCCCCAGTGGAATTCCAAGAATTCAAATTGTACAGAGAAAGGAGACTAGCAAACATCCTCTTGGATAAGTTGCACTTAGAGCCAATAAGGGAGACAACTCCCAGCTTCAATCTAAGTGAAAGCTCGGGTGCCGATGAGTCCAGGTCTAATTCTGGGAAAGAGTCACCAGAACGCTCTAAACAGTCCGAGAGAAACCATAATAAAATTGAAGGGTCAGTCAGAGACACTGCCCAATCTAAAGAGCACCCAGAGAAATAGGTTTTGACGACACCATAAGTGAAGATTCCTCCTCCCCTCATCCAACCACCAAAGCCAGTGAGAAATGAGCTGGATAAAAAGTGGGAAACATTTAATGAGTTGATTAATATTGAAGAGAAGAACACGAAGACACCTGAGAGTACAGTGCAGACAATGACAAATATGATCATCGAAACAATCAACAAAGCTCCAGAAATGGAGCATATTCCCATAAACCCATCATCCCGAATCATGTTGAAAATAGAGGAGATTCATCCTCTAGATGTACTTTATAGTCCGCAGCACAAGGTAGTGGTAAGAAAACAAAGAAAGAAATGGAAATTAGACAGCGTGCTCTCACCTGAGGCAGAGTAGCTAGATGTCCTTTAGCGAGACCCTACCACTGACCCTATTGAAAATTTGACTAAGTTATCTTAGATCGCAGGAGCGTATGCTCCTTCCACTATCGATCAAGCATCTGAGGTACACCTATTACTTAAGGATAGAGAGAAACAAATCCAAGTTTGGCAACAACTGCTACAGTAAGCCAGTGCCAACCAAGAAGTAGAGGAGAAGTTAGAAAAATTACAACAGGAATTTCAATAGATGAAACTGGGTATCAAAGAAATTTGGTCGAAAAGGAACACCAATTACAGGCCATGTTAGAAATGCATAAATATGACCCCAAAATTACAGGGTTTGTCTCAGAATCCCCTTGCCTTGAACGACCAACTCTTGCAACATCAAGAGGCACTCTGCCAAAGAATATCACAATGGAGTTCCCATTATGAGATGAGCGATAAAATTACAAGTCAAGTCGCAAATTTGCGACTCAACTACGATTTAATTGATAAAAGAATTTCTGATTATTTGATTTGGCAGGAATTGGAGTAAGGGAAGAAAGCAAGCTTGCTCAAAATCAATGAAGCTCACAAAGCAATGTTATTTAATAAGTGAGATGCACATATTAAAAAAGCGGAATAGGCAGCGAAAGAAGCAACAATAGCTCAAACAATGTCATCGACTGTGTCAATGAAAATCTACATAGAGCAAACGTGATATCAAAAACCACTCCAGGATTTCTCCCAAAGGCACAGCAACTGCAGACAACCTGGAAATAGAAGGCTGAGGAAAATGCAAAGTCCATCAAGAAGTTATCCAAGTTGAATTGGGACATTTACTAGTAGTACTTGGTTAAACTGCACAGTCAATGCATGACTCTCAAGTGCCTTACAAATTTTGTCGACAAGATAGCGCCAACACTTGCTGATTTTGTTTTTGCAGGACAACTACAATCGGAGGTCAGCCAACTGACACACCTCAAGCTGATGCTAAATGCTCGCGATCTCAGAGAACAGAAACATAGATAGTTAATTTATAGATACAATTTTAGTTTTATTTTTTATTTATTTTTTCCTTATATGAGGACGGTCATTTAAACCTCCTATATTTTTGTAATAAATTATTTTTAGTATTTAGTTAGTAATATTTTAACCCCTCTCATGCATTTAGAAAAGGGTCCTGAAATTTGTCAAAAACATTTCCTTAGAACATGCACTTCTGCACCCTCAGAGAAGGTTTTGATGAATGAATGGAATGAGATTTTTTGATATCTGTGTTTAATGTCTGCTATTGAAATGCATTTCTGTACTCTTAGTAGATATTGAATTAGGAAGAGATAAGCCTATATTGCTGAAGTTCATGAGTAGAACTTGTTATCAATGGTACTTTTATCTCTTAATGATTTATGCTTATGTGTCAAAGTAATATTTTATCTTCAATTATTTATATGTGAAAGTTTGAATGTTTAAGTTATCATTTGACACTTTTGTATGGTGGTGACTATTCTATTTATGCTTTAATGTATGAATGACTTATTATATGATACGCTTCTCACAATTGTTTCGGCTAATTTCTTATACAAAACAGTTCAATTTTAACAATTTCTTTTCTAGTAGTGATTGAATGATCTTTATTACAAATTGCTGTTAGAAACTATTTTAGATCGCATAAGTCAAAAGTTAAATCCCATGTTAGTTTTAGAATTATATTTTTCTGTTCATTAGAATAAAATTGTATGTTTTAAATTAGACTTAGATTAAAAGCATTTTACTTATAAATCTTTAGAAAAGGAAATACAAATTCTTATCATCACATACAAATTGGAAAATTGGTCCCATTATCCCCAGTCGGACCCACCATCCCAAACGGAAAAGGAGCACTTTCAAGGTCTGGACTAGGTGGGTATCCCCCTTATTGGAGACCTGATTTTTGGTGCTTCAACATATTTTGGCGCTAGAAGGAGGGCCCCGAACTTTGAATGGCTTGTAAATCTAAATCTAAATACTATTCTGAGAGTAAATCACCCTCAACATCTCCCCCGACTTCTCCATCGCATTCTGAGTCTTTAAATCTTAAGCAAGAAGTTGAGGAAAAAACAACCACTACCACAAACCCAAACATTTTAGAGAAATCTACCATCGAACCTCCTGAAGTTGAGTCTTTAATCCATAAACTTCAAAAACTTTCCATATCACCACAAAAGTCTGAAATATCTCAAGGTAGTGTGCCTTCGCAATACAATCCTTCTCATCCTCTTTCTAGATTACAGAGTGAAAAGTTTGGTATCGAACCAACTGAGTTACCTCTACCTAAAAGGAAACGAGCAAGGAAGTCACCTCAAGGGTCTGATAGTGAGACTCTTTCATCATCAACATCCATTCCAACTTCCCCGTTGCAAAGTCAACCATGCACCCCTCCACTTCAAGCTGTTGTCCATTAGACTATTGGAACTATAACATCTGCATCGCTAGCACAAAGAACTTTGTCTGCACTTTCCTCTGTTAGTAGTTCAATTATGGCTCAAAACCGTGGAATAATCCAGGGGCAGTCTCAATGCCTATGCCCTTGAGTCAATTATTGGCCCATCTTGAAAAATGGCTGCCCAAGTTTAATCCTGAAGCAGGCATGCTAGCAGAAGAACACATAAATAACTTTAAGTTATCCATAAATTTAAATGGAGTTACAAATGAAGATGTTGTTGTTAGAATTTTTCCTTATACTTTACAAGCAGCAGCTAGATCCTGGTATTTTTTGTTACCATCAGGGCCCATTATGTTGGCATTATGGCACAGGTTTGGCGCTATGGCATAGGTCTTGTAATTGATGGCAACTCACTCTAGTGACATATCTCATTTCAGGGTCTCAGAAAGAAGAAAAAGATATATACGTAGGTTCAATTAGACGAAACCGAGTATACACATGGGTTGGGCGTTCCCAAGGCGCATATGCATATACACACACTTTCATGCAAGGAAAACCGCGTACATGTGGGAGAACTTATTTTTGGTCCGTGGTATTTAGTCCTTGGTATTTGAACCTATGGTTTTGGGCCATGGTATCTCATCATAAGTGTTGATCCCAAGTATTGGGTCCATGGTATTGAAGTATTATGCTTTTTTGGACTGTGGTATTGTGAAAGGCCTAAGGCTATAAAAGAGGAAGGAAATCATTTGGAAAGGAGTTATCTGAATGATTGAATATCTAATAAAGTGCTAGATTTGGAATACGGTGATTGTGTTATGGTGCATATCTGGATTTGAATGAAGAAGGAACCTGAGAGCAAGGAGAAGGATAAGTTATATTGATGGGTCAAAATCTTAAGGCTTGAATGATAGTATCTTTGTATGATTTTGATATGTTCTATATGGCGCTTGCTTGATCTATAAATCTGGTAATCTGGGTAAACTAATATCTGAACATTTTAAGGGGTAAATTATCTTTATAGATCTGTACGGAGGTTCAGTGAAGCGAAGGAGCATATACACGCAGTTTCTGTAAGTCAAAATATCATATACGCAGGTTGATCTTAGCACAGGAGCGTATACACGAAGTTTCTGTAAGTCAGAAGAGCATATACAGAGGTTGATCTTTGCATAGGTGCATATACACGCAGTTTCTGTAAGTCGGGAGTGCATATACGTAGGTTGATCTTAACACAGAAGCATATGCACGCAAGTTTCTGAATATTGAAGTAGCGTACATCTCATAATTTATGTTTTAGCTGCTTCTGTTGATTATTGCAGTGATCTGGGTTTAGAATTTGGCGTGTGATTACAGTTACTATGATCTGGGTATAGTTGACAAAGAAGTGTTTATTTTGATTTAGTCTTGACTGGTGAAAAGGTGATTGGTTGATGCAGAAATTCTTGATGTCTGATTGATGTTATTTGTGGATCCAGTCTCAAAATTTATGAAACGTGGTCCCTGGAAGAAAGAGAAGGTTGTAACCTTCTGCAGGTAGCAGTCTGCGTACTAGTATCTCAGCTAGTACAAGAACTAAGGGGGTTGTAGCTCCCTTCCAGGAGAAGCTGGAAAATGAGAGAGGGTTGTAGCTCTCTGCAAGTAGTAGCCTGCATGCTGGTAAAGGACTGTACTAGTACAAAATCATTATAAAAAGAAGTTTCTAATTAAAAGAAGATAGATACGTATTGCAGCAGGTGGTTTTCACCCACATTGGGTTTCCACCTTATACCTTGTGTTCTTGTGTGTGGTTGTCTTCTGATCTGTTTTACTATTCCTGGTAATTTTTTATATGATTCTGTTGCATAACTTAATGATCAACATCTGTAGAATAAAGTAAATTATAAATTTGCATAGTACACGCGGGTTTCCTTACCTATAGTTGCGCATATACCCGGGTTCATCTAACTTAAGTAGCATATATGTTATGGGTTTCAAAAATAAAATAATTGACTAGATAATACTGATTCACCCCCCCTCTCAGTATTATTTCCAACAATTGGTATCAGAGCAGGTCCTTCAGAAGAAGCTTGATCGCTTGAAGGAAGATTTATTATCATGAGAAACTACGAGAGAGAAGCATCAATCAGGCCACCAATTTTTGATGGGACCAACTTCATCTATTGGAAGGTAAGAGTCACAACTTATCTTCAATCTCTTGGTATAGAAGTCTGGGATATCATAGATACAGGATACACCTTTCCAATAGCAACTCCTACAGATCCGACTGAGAAGAAGCAGTTTGAAACAAATGCAAAGGTTGTCAACACTCTATTAGGATGTCTATGTCAATCAGAATTTGTTAAAGTTATGCAATATAAAACTGCAAAAGAAATATGGGACAAGATCGTGCTGAGCTATGAAGGAGATGAGCAAGTAAAACGAGCAAAACTTCAAACCCTCAAAATTCAGTATGAAAATCTCAGGATGTACAATGATGAAAGTGTGGCTAATTATTTCATTCGTATAGATGAGATTGTTAATTGTATGAAAAATTTGGGTGAAGAGATAAAAGAGACTGTTGTGGTTGAAAAGGTTTTAAGATCTTTGTCTCCTAAGTTTGAATCAAAAGTTTCTGCAATAGAAGAAAAGGAGAATCTACATAAAATTACCATGTCGCAGCTACATGGAATTCTAACCGCTTATGAAATGAGGAAAGGAGGACCATCGGACAGGAGAGAAGTTGCATTCAAGGCTACAGGTAAAGGACATTACTATGAGTTAGGACATATGTCAGAAGAAGAGGAAGAATCAAATTTTTTCAAGAACCTTCAACGGGGTGCTGGAAGATTCAGAGGTAAGTTACCCTTCAAATGCTTTGCTTGTGGAAGAGTCGGTCACTATGCTGCCAAGTGCCGTCATAAAAATAAGCTTAACAAAGGTAAGGAACCTGTTAGATGGAACAAGAAAAAAAATGTAAGTAAGAAAAGCTACTACACTCATGAAGACAGTGATGGACTTTCAAATAATGATGAAGATGAACGAGGTAATAATTATAGACTCTTAATGGCTTTTGAAGATGATGATTTTATGGATGCTATAGATGAAGAAGGTCTTTATGAAGAGATTTCTAAACTCAAAATTTGTTTAGAAGAGAAAAATATTATTATTGATACTCTGCAATTCCAATTGGCTGAAAGTGAAAAACATCATGAAAAGTTAGAATGCGAAATAGTGGGACTTAGAAAAGAGATTGAGAAAACTAAAGCTCTTAATCTTAGATTTGTTAAAGGATCTGAAACGTTAG